>JAAKBH010000980.1:0-69001 GCA_019776075.1 Amaranthus palmeri
CCTTTGTCTCGCATAAAGTAAGGAAGAACAAAAAAGTTGGTTTTGGGTTTGTTCGATATAGGTACAGTGACGTCGCCGAGAAAGCTATACGAAAACTAGATGGTCAAAAGTTCTTTGGGCTGCAGATAAAAGTATCTTGGGCTAAGTATGGAAAAGAGGGTCGTCCTTTCGCTCATAAGCCCCGGTTAGATATGGGTCAAAGGTTTGGTTACAGACCCATTCAGTTTCCGGCTCACCGTGATTCCAGGCGTTACTCTGACATCGTTAGGGGTAAGAAAAACTTGGGGTTGACAGAAAACGAAATCCCTGTCTTATTCACTTTAAACACTTTAGAAAATGCAAAAGTGATACAGAGCCTCCCTAAAGCTGCCATGGTTGAGAACTCTGAAGAGCGGAATTCCAAATGTATCGCCTCCATTTTAACAGCCTTGAAGCTCCCGAATAAGGCTTCTGGCTTGGAGGTGAACGGTATATATTCTCTCTCGCCAACCAAAATGCTGCTTTTGCTTGATGTTGATCAAAAGGTTGTGGTTGAGCCTACAGTTTCAGGTATTAGCACCACGGCGGAGAAACTTGCTGTTGTGGACGTGACAAAGAAAGGTATCGCCAGCGAAAACATTGATACCTATTCGCCTAAAGAAGTTGCTGCTTCAATTCAAAGGACGGAAATGATGGTTCTAGAGGATACAAATGGGTCATCTAAGCTAGATGGGCTTATGGAAAATGGAGAGCCTCCCGACGTTAATGAGGCGGAGCTTCTGAAAACAGAGATTGCGAAATCCGTCGAAAGAACCTTTGAGTAGGCTCACGAACCTTTACCCACTTCTTTTGGGTCTTCTTCCATGGATTCTCGGAGCTCTTCGGAGGAGGCTCTTACGGTGGCTCAAAGTGAAGCTTCGGCACTGTTAACTAAGGGTGATAACAAAAATACTATCGACGGTGATAAAATAATAACTACCAAACAGCATATAAGGAAGGTGAACGACGGGAATATTGAAAAAAGTCGTCCATGTCGTACGGGTATTATGAAGAGATCCATGAACATTAGAGAGATTCATAATTTCTTGGGCTACTATGGCCCTACGAAAGCGTAACCTACAATGTCAAGCCGACCTAGGGACGGCCTAGGTTGGAGATGGTGGTGGCTGGTGGGTGGTGTCGTTTCCTTCTGTTTTGGGTTCCCCCTTTTCAGTCCTGGTGTTATTGGGGTCTCCAAGGTTAGTTCTTTATGGGTGGCGTTTTAAAGGATGGCGTTTGTTGTCTTTCAACGGTGCTGGAGTTTGCTGGGTTACGAGAGTCTTGTTATTTGTCGTTTATTTTTCTGGTTGTTTTCTCGGTTCTGTGAAACTTGGGTTGGCGTCGTGGAGCTTTGGCCTTGTTTTTGCTAAGTTTCTTTGGTGTGGTTATGAGTGCTCTGGTGTGTTAAACTGTATCCATGGCGATTGTAAGGAAGTCTTAAGATTCGAGGTTTCCTATGGTGATCTTTTATTGGTATCGGCGGTATCGAGGTTGTTTGGGAGGTGAAGAGAATTTTTTCAGTGGTGTATGAAGCGTGGGTCCGCTGGGTCTTGCTTCTAGGTGTTGGTTTTTAATCATTTTGGGTGTTGATTGTGATGAGGAGTGTTTTATTATGGCGTATGGAGGTGCCATTTGGAGGCTAATTTTCACGCCACGAGGTGCCATCTTTGGAGTGTTGTATATGCTACTGGGTGGCTTAGGGTAGCTGGAAGTGTTTGTGGGTGGGTGGGATGTTTTCAATTACATGGGGTTGTTTTTCTTAGAGTTCTCCTTGTTTCGTTTGGTGTTGTGGCTTATGGTGTATGTTAGTAATCGTGGATCAAGATGCTTGTAAAGACCTTTTCTTCTGTAATTGTTGGAGTGTTGAGGATTTTTGAAGTCTAGTGTCTTTGGTTGTGCTCGTGTGGGTGATCCTGGTGTTCTTTTTTCGGTTGGTGGAGTTTCTTCTCGAAGGCGTGCCAACAGTATGGCTGTTGGGGATTTGAAGGGCAATTTTTGGTGTTTCCAAGCTGCTAGGGTTCCTATAGTTGGTTTAATGCAAGTGCTAGTTAGCGGGTTTGTGCTTTCTATTGGCATCCATCGGAGTTGAAGGCTTAAATTGGTGTCGTCTTTCTTGGTGTTTTGAATAGTCTCTCTTTGTGTTTTTTTATAGCTTTTCTTGGTGTTTAGGGTCTAGGACCAGGTTGTATTGGTGTTTGGATTGTTCGTTTTTTTCGCATAGCCCACCCCTATGCTGTTCTGGGTGGCCTGTTTCTTGGTCTCCGTCTCCCAATGGCTTTTTCCCTGCGGGGGTTTTTTATGCCGGCGGGTTCGGAGTCCCAAGTAACAGTGTGGTGTTTTTCCTCCTTTTTATATTAATATATTCCTAATTTTCAAAAAAAAAAAAATATGTATATATATATATATATATATATATATATATATATATATATATATATATATATATATATATATATATATATATATATATATATATATATATATATATATATATATATATATATATATATATATAGGGTTTGGATCATGTGAAAACCAATTAAAATGGTGAAAACTGAAAACAGGAGTACATAAAAGCTCTAATAGAGTACATATTTGGGTGGCAGTTTTTGTAAATAATTAGACATTTGCTAAATAGTGTACATATATGCTTAAAAGGGATACATATTCTGATGGCACTTTTATAAATAATATGAACTTTTTTCTTCACAAAAAATATGTACACCTTATAAAGATAATATGTACCCCTTTTGCTATAATATGTATACCTCTGTCTGGTTTTCAGTTTTCACCACTTTAAGTGTTTTCACTTAATCCTACCCCTATATATATATATACTATATATATATATATATATATATATATATATATATATATATATATATATATATATATTATATATATATATATATATATATATATATATATATATGAATTATATATCTGAATAACAAGATACGATAGAACTTGGAAGCCCCAAAACCGCCGGCATAAAAAAACCCCGCGAGGGGAAAAAGCCATTGGAGTTGGGGGCCAAGAACCAGGCCACCACAACAGAGCATAGGGGTGGACTATGCTAGATGAAACAAAATCCAAAAACAGCTCCAGAGTTCCATCTATCACCTTACACTTCATTCTAGATCTGCTCAATATCCAAACAGCATAACTCCATCCCATCATCAAGGCAAAAATAAAACAAAAAAACGCCACAAGCCCAAAGCAAAACAAAAGTGGGCTCAAAGAAATACCACAAAAGCAAGAGCAAAACACAGCTCTATCCAAAAACACATAAAAACCAAATACGAAACAAGAGAAAAAACGCCAATCAAAGTATGCTTGAATCCTCCCTCGTATATGAATACTTGAGATAGCATTGGAAGAGAGCAAGTCTCGACCCAGCATTTCCTTCGCCCAGATTCCTACACGGACCTTTAAAGTATAAAACATGTAGTCTGCATCAGGTGCTCTTTGGTCGAACTTGATCCTATTTCTTTCGAACCAGAGTGACCAGATAACACATCCTAAAATTAAGCTCCATAGTTTACCACAGCCCCTTTTTGAGGCAAGTCGCTTCCACGCCTGTGAGAATTGAGCACAATCTTCATGAAGCACACCCGAAATACCCCACCAATTGAGGATTCTCATCCATATACTCCATGAGAAGTGACAAATAAATAGAAGGTGATAGTTGGTCTCGATTATATCAGTGCAAAATGGGCAAAGAGCATTCCTAGGATCCATACCACTTTTCTCCACAGTAAAATCACTTGTTTTCAACTTTCCAAGGATCGTCATCCAAAGAGTAAGATGTACTCGTGGGGGAATCTTGATGCTCCAAATGTTCCTAGAAACAGGAAGGGGAAGAATGGGATTAGTGGGTTCATACAACTTATCAACAATCGCATTGATAGGAAAACTTTGACCCTCAACTCCATGCAAGCTCACGCCATCTTTTTTATCAATACGTGGAATAATGTGCTCAAGGGTAAGGTACAATCTCTCAAGATCCGCACTTTCCCACTCGAACAGTCTTCTTCTCCAAGTAAGCTTCCAAACCCACTCACCTTCCACCCACTCACCCATCTCGCTAATAACACCATCACCTTGTAATGAAATAGAGAAAAGTCTAGGGAAAGAGTTCTTAAGTGGGCCAGAAGGGCACCACTTATCATGCCAAAAACGGGTAGAATTTCCATTACCAACAGTTAACTGTTTTCCCTCCTCAACAATATCTCTTATCTTCTTTGTGTCTATATCATCGCTCAACACGTGTGCTCAGTTACCATACTTAATATGACCAAAGGATGCAGATATAGCCTTCAACCCTTTGATGTTATATATATATATATATATATATCACAAAAGGATAGTGAGCACACGCCTTCAACTTGTATCAAGTTTTCGGGTAACGGTTGTCGTTATACAACAATCTTCATTAGTTTATTGCTTTGTAATCATCTTGTAATTTCATTTTGTCATCACACAAAGGGGTTTATACAAATTCCCGATTGTAATTTGTGTTACATTATTTAGTTCCCTAATACGAATACGGTTAAACCTTGTAGGAAGCCGATTCGTGACCGGAAATTGATTAGGACCTTGTGCTTTATTTGCTTGATCAAGGTACGTACACGCAGCAAAGAATTATAGTATATGTTACGTACCATCATACACTATATTAATTTTAATGTATAGTGATGAAAAAGTCAAGTGAATATGAGAGCGACAAGTGTAATTTTTGTAATGGTCTGTATTTTTAGCAGGAGTATTTAATACAGCAGGATTATTTATGACAAAAGATTTTTAATGTTTAGAATAGTAATTATATGATCAGTAATGAGTAAACTTGACCAGGGATTTTTAATGTTTAGTATAATAATTATTATATGACAATATGACAATAATAACAATGAGAACAGAGATTTTGATCGGTAATTTTTTTTATTTATGGCAATAATAGTATAGTGATTAATTTATTTATGACCAGGGATTTTGACAACTGAGACAAAAAATCCACAAATTTAAAATGGCAGGATTTTGAAATATGTCATCGTACTGAGAATGTAGTACATAAAGAGGTGTTTCAAAACTTATAAACTCTTTATTAACAACCTATTTTGTGTTTTTTATATTTAATTCTTTTTTTTAATTACAATGTATGTATATAAATAATTTATCACGCACCTTCATTTAATATTTTCGTTCGTATAAAATTTCACTAAAATATCAACGTATAAAAAAATTCGTGCATTGCACGAGTTTCTATCCTAGTATGATAATGGTATCAAAGATAAAGTATGGGCATGTAGTATGAATATTGATACGCTTCCGAATAACTTATTTTATTATAATATTTTAATAAGCAGAGGTAGTATGACCTCACTAACTTGAAAGTGGACGTAGTATGACGTCAATTGGTGGAATGAATTACTCGCGGCCTTTGGAGCCTAAGAGCCACCGCAGGGATATGCATACTTAACCATAGGCACCGAAGTAGGACGTGTGTCTATGGTAGA
Organism: Amaranthus palmeri; assembly: GCA_019776075.1. Lineage (NCBI taxonomy): Eukaryota > Viridiplantae > Streptophyta > Magnoliopsida > Caryophyllales > Amaranthaceae > Amaranthus > Amaranthus palmeri. The sequence continues at coordinate 5,535 of JAAKBH010000980.1, forward strand.
GATTTGCTTAGGGGTTAGCTCCCCCTAACGTATTGTCTCGCCTATGGAGTTTGAAGTGGTAGGGGCAGTATGGCTGGAAAAGATACAAGAGTATGGCTGAAAAAGATACAGCAGTATGACTGACTAACTGAAACAAGAAATTATTAAAGTTATTATCTTTAAAATTATCGTACTCGAATGAATTGAATTACGACTTTTTGCTGACGTGTACTTTTTGGTCTTAACGATCCTGCAATGATGTCGTTTCTTTCTTGGATAATGACTAGCAGTAAGTTAATTGCAGGTATGGGGAGTGAGGATTACTCTTGGAGAAATAAATTGTTAGATTCAGTAGTTTGTTATGAACTTAAATTTTATATATTCAAATGTTTGGTTTCGCGATGACGCTCTCAAGTTGTAATAAGTAGAACTAGTACCTTTACAAACTTATCCGCTGCTTAATCTTTCTTTATGTTTGGTAGATTATAATAGCACTATTAGAACTCAGTCCGCAAGTTTTGTTTCGCTATGAATCCGTTTTAACTACCCGTCTAACGCCCTAGTTTGACTCGAACTGTATTTGGTTCTTGAAAAAGTCTTTTTCTCTCTTAAACGATCCGAGTTAAACTACGGGATGTTACATCAAGTTTCTACAAGCAAAGACCCTTCCAATCAAGGTAATTGTGCAATTTTGAATAAATATTCTTCTTTGAATTTTTCTTCAATGAATACTAATTTAAGTGTTGAGCAGGATGATTCTTTGTCTTGGTGGATCGATTCGGGGGCTTCGAGACATGTTTGGAATTCTACAAGATGGTTCAAAAACTTTCACAAGGTGATTGATGGGGAGCATCTCTTCATGGGAAACAATGCACTTATCATGGTCCAAGGCAAAGGACAAATTGAGCTATTATTTACTTTGGGGAATCTCTTAGTTTTGAGGGATGTGCATTATACCCAAAATTAGTAGAAATCTTGTCTCGAGTCCGATTTTGAATCATTTGAGCTACAAATTAGTATTTGTATCCGATATGTGTATTATCTTTAAGAATAACTTGTTTGTAGGACGTGCTTATTCATGTAATAGTTTGTTTAAATTGTGTTTGGATTTAAATAAGAACCTTATATGTAATGTTACAAGCATGAATGATAAGGATGATTTACATTGCTTGTGGCATGTTAGATTAGGACATGTGAATTTTGATAAAATTTCTTTTTTGTCTAAGCATGATTTAATTCCTATGTGTGTTAAAATATCTAAAAATTGCAACATGTGCATGTTAAATAAGATCATAAGAACACCTTTTAAAAGTGTTGAACGGAAATCCGAAACATTAGAATTAATTCATAGTGATCTTTGTGATTTTCATATTATACCATCTTTGGGAAATAAAAAAAAATTATGTCATAACTTTTATTGATGATTTTTCCAAGTTTTGTTATGTATATCTTTTACATGCAAAAAATGAGGCTCTTGATCATTTTAATATTTACAAATATGAATTAGAAATACAAATTGGTAGTAAACTTAAAAAGTTTAGAACCGATAAAGGAGGTGAATATTAATTAATTTTAAATAGGGGTGGCAATAAAACGAAAAGGGTGGCGAGCTATAAAAATTGGTTTAATTTAATCAATTAAAATACCTAAGTACTACCTTTTTGGTAGATCCCATCCAACTCTTAATATACGTGCCCAATCAAATGGGATAATATACTTTCTCCGTTCCGAAATACTCGCTACATTTCGATTTTGTACACTATTCATCGTTCAAGCTTATTTTACATATTGCGACTAATGTGTAAGTGAAAATATAGCCAAGTGGGATTTTGTTTGAATCGTCTAATCGCATACTTTCATAATATTAAATTTTTATAATTTTTAGATTAGTGTAGTTTAAGATATTAATGATCAAAATTGTGCATTGGATTGCATACAAAAGTGAAATGTAGCAAGTATTATGGAACGGAGGAAGTATATGAATTGGAGTGAGTAATTGTTTTTAGAAAGTGAAAAAAAATGGTGTACAAAGTTGAAAGTAGAAAGTTGGAGGACAGGGAAATCCTTAACGAAGACTCCAATCAAATGGAGATTTACAGTCTAGACTGAGATCCATATATTGTAGACTCTGACCCAAAACATAGACAATATTGAAGAAGGAAAAAGACAAATGAAATAGTGAAAATTACTGAAAGGGAAAGTGAAAACTGAAAAGTGAGAAATACTACTTGTATTTCTATGATTGTGTAATGGGTAATGGGTTCCAGTTCCACCGACCTAAGCGTGTGGAGATTCAAGTGTGAACCTTGGAAAAACAAAGAGTGACAAGTATACCCAAAACCAGTAAAGAGTGAGATCTGAGTCTATAGGCTCTATTCTGCAACACCCGAAGGAGAAAGAGATGACAGGATCAGGATCTGGATCTGGATCTGGTTCCGGATCTCCTACCAAATCTATGATTTCAAGAAGAACTTCTACTTCTGCTTCAACTGGTTGGGTTAGATGTTGTTTGATAAGTTTTGCTGTCATCTCCGCTCTTTGCGTTTCTGCTCCTGCACTTTACTGGAGATTTCAACATTCTGTTTCTTCTTCTCTTACTAATAATGCTCATTCATGTCCTCCTTGTTCTTGTCATTGCCCTCCTCCTCCTACTCTCCTTCAGATTGCTCCTGGTTTGTTCTTTTTCCTTTTCCAGTTTACTGTTCTGTATTCTTTCATATCTGCTTATTCTAATTTATTTCTAATTGTAATTGTAATTGATATGAATTCTACTTTTATAACTTTAATTTTGACTGTTTTAGTAATTTTAGTTTGTTCACAACCTATCCCTAAACTATACTTAGATCCATCTAGATTCTTAATTTGGGTTGCTTTTCAAATTTGTTTATGCTGCTATTCCCAATTTATTTGATCCACCCTTTTTAAAAATGAAATTCACCTAGTATTTGGACTAGCACAACAATTTGCTCTTGGAATTCACTTGCATTCTTGATTTTCTGTATTTTATGTTTTGTCTTTTATTATTTGAGATGGGAATGATTGAATTTCGTTTCCTCCCAAAATTAGGGTTCATCTTAGAATAGGCAAATGCAAACGTTGTGGGAGCTCTAATGATATATGTGCTGGTAACGAGTTTTCATAACTCATAGAAGTAGTTGGCAAAATCCCTGTTTGTTTGAGGACTTGTGTTTTTCGTCATCTTTTAACGCCCCTGTCTAGGAAATGTAAACACTAAATGGCCCCATGAGTTGGGAAACCAAATAGGCAACAGGACGAGTAGCCTTCTCAAATAGCACCATTCTTCCAGTGTGGGACAATCCTATAAATACATGAAAAATTCCAACAATTGCTCCCTTCACGCGTACTGCATTAGACAGCAATTCGGGTCATTATATATTTATTTTTAACTATTGTTTCTTAATACATTGTCCACAATCCAAACAAACTGAAACATACGGATCTAAGACCCTACTGCAATCTTCAAGTAGGGAACACATATCCTAAAGTCTCCTTTTGGTTCTGCAGGAAAGGAACATTGTTATGTCACAATTTTTAGGCTTTAAATGTTAACTAACAAGTGAATTTATATCTCAATAATCTTACATTGTTTATAAGTGATGAACGAGGAAGGGAAACAAACAATCTTTTGCTGTTCTTGTATGAAGCTGAAATTTTTTTCATCTTTGTTATGAAAGTGTTGAAATAATAGAGCAGCTGATTCTGCCTCTCTTTCTGATTTACTTTGGGCTGCAATAGATACTTTCTTTCACTATTATGTCAGTACTTCTAATATCCCGATTTTACTTTTATTGGTTTTGCAGGATTGGCTAATCTTTCTGTACCAGGTATAACTTTATTACAAGGGAAAAAAACTGATAAATTTTGTAGAATTTCTTTTACAATAAGGTGTTGCAACTTTTGTGTATTGCTATGTCATTCTCGTCAGTATCTTTGAAATATGACTTAAGTGCTTATGCAGATTGTAATAGCAGTGATCCAGATCTCAAAAAAGAAATGGCAAAGCAATTTGTGGATCTGTTAACGGAAGAATTGAAGCTGCAGGAAGGTGTAGCGGCAGAGCACGCACTGCATATGAATGCCACTTTAACAGAAGCCAGACGAGTAGCTTCTCAGTACCAAAGGGAGGCTGATAAATGCATTGCGGCAACAGAAACCTGTGAGGGAGCTAGAGAGCATTCTGAGGCTTTGTTGAGGAAGGAGATGAAGTTGACTTCATTATGGGAGCGAAGAGCTCGCAAAATGGGCTGGGAAGGTGAATAGTACTTCAAGCGTTCAACTTCAACTCCACAATCTTCTTTTACAGTAGAAACACTGCTTGTGGTTCACATATTTATTGTTCTTTGTCCTAGCTGCTAGTTGTGATCGAAACATCCGTTACTTTGTCTAGTTAATGGAGTATAAGAGGCACAATATATTACCCAGTAATTTATTGCTTATAAGTGTAAATTTGACACTGATGAAATAGCAAACTTCCTTTCTTTCGGTGATTCATCCGAGCTTAGTATACTAATGGAGAATCGTGTTCAAAGCAGCGCCTTCCTCCTTTCTCCCCCCCCCCCCCCCCCCCCTATTGAAATGTGTAAAATTGAAACTTATAAAAAAGCAAATGGCATTCAAGAAAAACCGACAGCAAACTAATGAAATGTGTTCCTCCATAAATCCGAATATCAAAAAAAATCAGTAAACAAATTTGCGGATATGTTCTATATTTTGGCATTACTGCACAAGAACCAATGGCACTTGTGCACTGTGATAGAAAGACATAAATAAATAGCAGACATTACAATAGAAATATGTCCTGCAGGCGGAAGTACATGACAGGAACTCCTTGCCCTTGGGACGCCATAATATTATGTTTTAATTTCCTACACAAACGCAGCTACTTCCAGAGGAGCAGATCGAGCTAGAAGTCTTTTCGTGCAGCTGTAGTTTCAGCTTCTTTCTGCACCAATGCAATCACATCAGTAGCTTGCTAGAAGCCCTGAAGAGTTCATCCAGGTAATTTTGCAGTTCAAATAAAGTACTGTGAATGTAAGAAACAATAAAAGAGACATAACAAAAAGAATTAGAGCAGTATGTACTTTCTTCAAACAACTCCCGACTATATCCTGCAAGTACTCAGAACTACTCTGGGTTGAACCGCAGAGAACCTTTGGGTCATCCAGCAGAAAATTTTCGTCAAACTTGAGGTTGGAGCCATCATTGGATTTCGGAACCTCATTCTGCTGCAGACGATTTGAAGAAGCACCTTCCAAGTGATTGAAGTGAGAAGCACCCATCAGGTTGTTATTGCTTTGTCTCCCATTCTCGCCAGCTATCGGAGTGACAGACACGCTAGAATTATTACAATTGAATATATAATCTGGATTCTGACCTTGCCACATCTGCTGCTGTCCTAGATTATTAGAATTATCCAAAGATGAGATTCCAGAAAAAACATCCAGGGGATCATCCTGAAGATTCTGAATAGGAGCATTAGCAGGAACAATGACATTACTAGGGGCATTAGTTAAAAGCATATTTGACCGGACAGAAAGCGACGGAGTCGCTGGTTGAACAGAAGTACCCCAATTGCCTTTTCCACTACTATCCGTAAAATTATTAGTAGCACCCCCAATTCCTAAGGCTCCTTGTGAAACAAATGATGACTGGTTGCCAAAGTCTCTTGCATTGAAAAGTGGGCTTCCGTTAAACATCATGGCGGTGGTTTGAGGATTAGGAAGAGAAGCCTTATTCATCTGGACTGTTGAAGGAACGCCTTGAAACAAATTAGTATTCGGGTTTGCAGCAAAACCTAATGGAAGTTGGGATGTTTGAAGCATTGGAGAAGAAGTCAGGCCTCTAAAACTTAATCCCGCAGCAGTATTCATTCGACTAAGCATTGCTCCTCCCTGATCTGGCAAACTGGGAAATCTTCCTGGCCCAGCAAGGCTTCGATAAATCCCATAGCCTCCTCCTAGAGGACCTATCTGCGCATCCTCCGCCCCAAAACCGTTAAGTCTGTTTCCAGTACTCGGCCCAGAATTTACCTTTTTCAGGTACAGCCTATATTTCTGCCAAAACAAGCGTAATTCCATAATTAGATTATATATATTTTTCCTGTCTAATGCTTTGAGAATGATTCGATAATGACAATGTAAAAGGGAAAAACAGTACACACCTGCAAATGGCTTGCAACTTTTTCTCTTGTAAGTCCTTCAACATTCATGAGTTCAAGAATCTTCTTAGGGAAAGCCTCTGCAACGATAGTAGAAAGTAAGAACGAATTAATACAAGAAAAGAATATTCATAGAATTCAAAGAAGTAATGCTATGCTACTTACTATCAAGGCCTAACTGATTAACAGCATCAACAAACTTCTGATGCAGCTCAACCGACCAGAAAAGTCTGGGCTTTTTCTGGGTGGTTGAGTCCTCAGTCTCACGGCCACTGTCCTCAATTTCATCATAATCGTTGTTATCATCACCAGAACTGTCTTCAATGCTTTTTCCTCTATGGTTAGCACCTTGGTTTACATTCGCAGTAGGAGCACGAGTGGTTCCACCAGTTATCCTTTGTACTGGCATGGATTTGTTCCTTCTAACAACATGTTGCCATATATTCTGAAGCTCTTGAATTCTCACAGGTTTCACCAGATAGTCACAAGCGCCATTCCTGATTCCTTGCATGACGCGTTTGGTATCACTATACGCTGACAGCACTGTCAAATTCAAATTGCTCAATGTCAAAACCCTTCCCATTTACAGTGTGTTTAACCTTTTATTCTGAATTTATGTGTGTGTGTGTGGATATTCATGGATGCTAGTGTTAATTTTCATGAAATGTGTACTTTCATTTTTATGATTATGACACACTCATCCTCAAAACTATGTTTTTGTTCGTAATTTTTCATCACCACCTAATATCATTATCTCAGATACAACATTCAATTTTTGAGACTATGAAATTCATCCGAAAACTGACCGTAAATTAGTGGTTTATAACTCGGAAAATTTTGACTTATTGCCCGTAACAACATGATGATGGATGTTAAATTGTAATAAAAAAAAAATTATAATTAAGAAAATTTTTGTAGAATTGGATCCTTAAATCGTAGGATCATAGCATTGTGTATAATTCTACCTCTACAAATTTTATTCTAATTCGAATGGTAAAATTCTACCAATTTACGATTCTACGTAAGATTTAAATTGCTAGCTTGTTTCCCTTCCTCTTGCTTCCCTTTTAGTCAGTCGTACTTCCCTTCCTTTTCATATTAAAGCGCAGACAAGGGGATGGGGATGGGGATGGGGATGGGGATTTAGGAGATGACGCACAACCACCCTCATGAATTCCAAAGGGAGGTGGTGTGTTTTAGGGAAGGGATGTCGTGTTTTGCGGCAGCACTCACAAGGGCGGGGTGGCGTTGGGGAGGGAGTCGTGGTTGTGCTTCTACAATAATTTCACCTATTGATTAACCATGAATAATTCCAACTTTGAGGGTTATCTTCCTAGGCTAAACCCGGTAACCAGATGACTTGCTATAGCAAGTCTTATTTTTTAAAAAAAAAGATAAATTAAAATAAAATGTTGAAAAAAATGTTAAAAAATTTTTGATTTTTTTTATTATTTAGAATTTTTTATGTGATTTTAAAATTTTTAACTAATTTTAAATAAACTTACAATTTATTTTTCGGTGAATACTTCTCTAAGTAAATACTTCTTAAAGTTGGATTATTTATGGTTATTTAATATGTGGGATTATTGTAGAAAAATTACGAATAAGTCGAATTATTCTAGATAAATTTTCTTTTATTTTATTTTTACTTCAAAATATAAAAAAAAAATTCAAAAAGTAATCAATTATAAGTCATGGGTCAAGGAGTCCTTTAAAAGAAAATTGAGGCAATTTTTAAAAATAATCAAAGGATGAAATTTTTAAAAGAGGACCATTTAAAGGTGGAATTTTTAAAAATAAGTTTTCCGTTTATTAATTTGTTGTAGACTTAAAAACATTGTATAAATCCTTTTAGGAAAAAAAATATTTATAAAAACAAAAAATATTTTTGTGGCATGAAAAATATTATTAATGAATTTTATTTTGAAAAACATAAAATCCGTTGGGTTGACCCAAAACTATAATGAACTAACGTGAAAATGACCCAACCTGAAACATGCTTGTCTATTTGCTTTGACATGTATATCCAACACGAAAAGGATGACAAAACATGTAGTAAATCATGTCAAATTAATTTCCTAGATAAATTATAGATATCTCAAATCAATTGTGAGTGAGACTAAGATAACAAATAACTTTCCTCATAAAAACTTAATGATTAAAATTAATTTCTTAAATATTGATTCTCAAGTGCATCTCCTTGTATCTTAATTTATATTGATTAAAATTAAATACACCAATTGAAACTGACCTTAAAAGATCAAAATGAAAATTGATTTTTACCAATTTAAAGTTATTTGTAGAGATCGAATGTGTTCTTATAGTCAATCAAAATTTACCAATATAATTAATTTGTAAAGATGAAATGTAAATTTTACACTAAATTAAAATTGAATTTTTATTAAAAATCAGATCTTGTCTGAATTGAAACGTGTACTTTTTCTCCAAAACAATCGAGACTAAAATTTCCGCTAGTTGTTCCCTTTCCTTAGACTACCATGCATATAACAAAAAGTGCATTTTTTTTTTTGAATATTTTTTGTTTCTTATGTATAATAAAATGACATCAATTAAACAAGAGTGAAGTCAAAGTGAGAGCAAAAAAGGAAAAAAAAAAAAAAGTGACAAATTGTTCATGAGTTGCACCACATTGAATAGAGAAAGAGAAGAAAAAAGAGTAGAAACTTACTAATGACAGGAACATTCATCTCAAGACCCACAAGCTGAAGGAGTCTGATACCATCCATGTCTGGCATCTCAACATCTGTTATCACTATATCAAATCTGTTCCTGTTTTCATGCAACATCCTCAGCGCCTCTCTTGCTTTGTTTGTGGTTGTCACTGTTCACAAAACACATACCATTTGGAATCAAACAATGGGAAGGAAGGAAACAAAGAAATAAAGAAATAATGCACATCGTATGTACTTACCGTTGTATTGACATTTTTTAAGAAGATTATCCATCAATTTCAGACAAGTCACGTCATCATCCACGACAAGAACCCTCAATCCTACAGGAAAACTCATTTTCAAACCTCAAAAACTAAGACAAAATAAAATACACTGCTTTATGATTCTCACTCAATCTGCTGCAAAAAACAGAAAGAGGGGATTTGGTATTTATAATAAACCAAACACACACCAACCAATAATTATTTTTTTAAAAAAAATAATAAATAAAATAGAAAGGGTGGATAATACAGCAAAGTGTACATAAGACTTAAAATGTATCCAAGTCAAATGGAAAATTGAAAAGCTGTAAGTGAATGAATACTGATTTGGCAAAGATTACGATGATGGCAATTTAGGAAAGATAGCAATCATAGTTTAAGGTATATAATTATATTGCTTTCAGAATCTCTTCTTCATATCCTTTCATTCTCACCTTTCTAGAACCAACACTAGCTCCCATCACGACACTTCATTTTTTTAAGGACTCTAATTTGCCCCGTCTGTCTGTGTCTGAAGTCATTGTCTTTCAGCTTTGGGGCACTTTCATCCTTTCTAGTTTCTAAGTACCCTATTGTCTAGATATTGATTAATTAATTATATTATTATTATTATCAATCCCTTCATGATCCTCTTTAGTACTCCTCCTTTTATGGATATTGCCCTTCTATAGTAACTATAAAACTCTCCATCTATATAAGATACTTATATGTTTCCATATTACCAAGATTTTATTTTTATTGTTGTGTATTAATTTTAATAATATTAATCATAATCATAATAATAATATTATTATTAATATTATTATTATCATTATTATTCATTATTACTCCTATTATTAATGTTTCTTTGATAAATTTTATCTTATAAACATAATTTGTGCAATGTAAACTATACAACAACAAAATATGAAAGAACGCTGTTTGAAAGCAACGGTAAAGCTATTGCGCTATTTCAAGTAAAATGATAACCTAGCAATTCAAATCAGACTTCATAATTACATTGTTTTACGTAAAACGTTCATTCTGTATGTTCACTTTTTTTCAATCTGATTGCACGAGAATGGACATTTTAGATTATTTTAGTTCATAGAGATATTTCCTAGTCAACTAAAATGACAGCCTAGTTGTTCAAACTAAGCTTTATAATTACACATTGTTTTACGTAAAACGTTCATTTTTTATGTCCACTTTTTTTCCAATGAAATTGCACAGAATGGACATTTTAGATTACTTTAGTTCAATGAGATATTTTCACTTTGTATGTCCACGTTTTTTCAATCTAATTGCACGAGATTACTTTAGTTCAATGAGATATATTTCACTTTGTATATCCATGTTTTTCCAATCTAATTGCTCGAGAATGGACATTTTAGATTACTTTCGTTGAATGAGATATTTGAATGTCATTTCTTTTATTTGATCCGATTATAATGTAAAAACGGAAAAAGCAATGTTCTAACAAGATCCATGTTACAATATATAATTTCTTATAGATTGTATTTGTGTAGCTAGAAATAATTGTTAGTGTTGTTTACAAAATTTGTATAGATGTCAACCTAGATATCTAAGTTGAACTCCAATATTAAAATGCAAAGATGTTCAATTAAAATTCAACGAAAAACTCAAATCCAGTGGAGACTTCTAATAATACACATCAATATCATTTCCAAGATTGATCAAACTGGTAACTAAATGTCGAGCACAGAACCACTATACTAACATATTGAATTCTATTAAATTCATGATATTATATAACGAAACAAATTACATCTAACTATGTGAATTGACATCTAGTCGAACGTGAAAAAATTCAAACCGTAAGCCCCTAAAAACCACAAGCACAATTTCCACAGTTCTGCTTCACAATCTAAGGTCTCGTACGTGCAACGTGATACTCTCAAGAGTTCAAGCAATAATAGGCATCGACTATCATAGCGCTACAACCTATATTCAAGTTTCTAAGCTACACAAACTCTAACGAGATGATTAATATCTTCTCATTCTAAATATAAAGCGTTAAAACTACATTCATCTACGTACATACAGGTCTACAAGGTTATACACACTCCTTTCATGATACACGAAAAACTCGAAGCCCAAACATGAAGAAATTAAAGCCACCGCTAGGGAGACCACAGAACTTAACCTCAGCAATCAACATTTTAATTTCAGCTCCATATGTATAACGGGGGGCAGACGGGCATCTCAATAAATATTGAGCTAACTGCATTACCTCCTGCCAAATCTTAAGCATCGATTATGCTTGCCATCAGTCATACTTGGGGCTTCTGTTAGCTGCTTAGGAGGCTGAGTAATTGCCAATTTCTCCATTGAATTTAGGAACTTGCGCAAATGTTTAATGTATTCTGGGTAAGTCTCAAGGTTGCAGTGACCCCCACCCTTTACCCATAGCGGTTCGTACTTCTCCTTTGATAGTTCCCATAACCGTTTCCCATGTGACACGTCTACTATTTCGTCATTTGTGCCCTGCAAATATCAATAAAAGCAGAGATGATACGGTTAATTATGTAAGGCCAACTATTTTTAGCTCAGAGACTTAGAACTCACAAGGAAGCAACATCCTTTAGAACCAGCTTAACATGATTCGCTTGCTAATTCGCTTTTTGAATTCGTTATTCGCTGATGTTTTCTCAAGAATAGCCCAAAACGAACCATAATTTGGTTTATTCTTGATCACAATTCGCGAGGAGATTAACTAATCATGTGACACTGTTTAGAACAATCATGCAGAGATCTCATCTTTAAATCTAGTTTGGAAAGACGGTAATCGGATGAATTGTACAACTACCTTAGCTCTATCGAACGCACTCATACTCTCACAAGTCAAGAGTTCGTGAGTTCAATTAACAACTCTGGTTGTAACAAAAAAGTTAAGAAGATCAAGATCAAACAAGTTGTTGTTTAAAAAAGTTTAGTGCTAGGGCAAGGGCAAGCGAGAAGCACTAAGCTATTTGGGAGATGGATTAAGAAGTGTATACTTACAGTTAGTATCTAGATTCTATCAAATGATAGTAGAAAACAATTAAACAACTCAAATACTCGGGCACATTCTCTTTGTGAAAATAGGAAAGAAATAGGAAAAAATTAAGGTGCAGATTCAGTCCGGAATGAGAATCGAAGGGCAGCAAAAAGAATCTACTTGTAGGATAAGATGAGGAAGTGTCAAAGATTGAAATTCAGCACAAATGACAATTCCAATTATGCTTTGCACCTAATGAGTAACAAACAAAACGGGTAATGATTTATAGGTGAATACTTTTTCCTTTTCTTTTCTTGAAAAAAGGTAATCGTTACGCAAATGCTACATCTGAAGAAATTAGGGTTTGCTAATTCCTCAATTGCTAGTCAGTTGCATGCAACAATCTATCTACAGGATTGAGGAAATTGGCAATCCTAGAATTTAACGAATAACATTATAAGGCATCTAAGTATTCAATCAAGATCATCGTAGGATCACTTCTGGGTTCTTGAAAGCCTCTTTCAAGCATTAGAAGGAAATAAAACAGTATTTGCATGGATCATTTAGTTCTTTACGAGCAAGCTGGCCTCATATTATTATTTTCAGGGATATTCATGCAACAAAATCAGATAAAGTTGATTAACCACATCGCTTATAAACCGTAAGATATAATCAATCAATTCCTCGGCCACATTGAATTTAGTTTGTTGCTTCAAGAGTTAAAATTCCAAGATGCCAACTACTGCATTTGAAAGCAATTATTTACTACATTTCAGATGATGGACTTGAACTTTAATTTAATTTTATTTTTTTTCCGTTTTAGACTGAAATCTTAACCTCTTTATCCACTACTAACCCACAACCTATCAACAGAGGAATGCAGATACAGAGACAAAATCTACCATATTTATATGGAGGCAAGTACACTCGTGTAATTTGATAAAAGAAAAAGAGTCAAGACTTACATGTATAATAAGGACGGGACAAGTAACATGCCGAATTTTATCAATATTCTGCAAAATTTGAACAGAACTTGTCATACAAAATATGCAGAATAGAATTAAGAGATACAAAAGATAGTAGCATTAGTATTGATATACGTACTTTGAAAATGTCGAACCACAATGTAACCTTAACCGGATACAGCACACGTATACCAGATAGTATAGCGCTATGTAGAACAACCCCTCTTAACCTTGTCATACGTGATGCCAAGTGTAATGTAGGTCCGCTTCCAACTGATTGACCATACAAAATTAGGTCTTCTTGTTTAACGTTACATTCTCTCTTTAAGCATTGGTATACAGCTTCTATGTCATAATATGTATTGTACTCCGTTGGCTGCCACAAAGTACAAATACTCAGTAAAGGAAAAAAAGTGAGAGCCTGCTAAAAGACTTTGGATCTAAAAAATCAATGATGATCATTAGTTGTGTAGTGGGAGCACTTATTATATTTTTTCCAATCTATGCACGAAGTGCCTAGTTTCATTATCTCAATTTCACACTTCATGACAAACTTACTGAGTTTATACAAGATTAATTATGGAAGTGGTAGGAAATAATGGGAATGAAATAAATCAAGGATCAAAGAGGATATATTTAATTTATAAAGATTATTGGCGTAATATATTTCTAGCAAATTCGTCGTAAAATTAAAAACCGAGATAGTTAAATCTATGAACCAGGTGCATAGATTAGCAAAAACCTATTTAATTTGACAAACATCAAGTGCATAATTAAGAAACATGCATTAAGTATAAGCATTCCACAACCCCCAAAAAATTTACCTTGCCGGTTGAAGCTCCATATCCTGAGTAATCATAGCTGCAAAGCAACAAGCAGCAGTCATTAGTTTTAAACAAGCCTGGTATTTGAATCTGATGAAAGCAACAATAGACAAGGTTCCTAGTAACTGACATATAAGTAGAAAAGTAAAAGTTTCCAAATTCTGACTCCAATTCCAATTCCAATGCCTTTGGCAGTCAAATACAATCAGTTGTTGTTCTAACAACTAGCAAGCAGAGTGCAACATGAGTAATTTGGTTAATTTAGCGCCAAATATTGGCCGAAAGCATAACATATTGTCCCTCAAAACGGCCAAAATGCGACTTTTTACGCTTTTCTAAAAAAAAATATGGGTTCACTCAATTTAAAAACCTATGCAATGCTGCCGATGTAGTTGTGTTATAGTGTATAAGATATTATGAGGCCTCTAATCATCAGAGTTGACGGTATCTAATCTCAACCATCCCTTATTTAGTGTGGATTATTCAGCGTCTATTATAAGAGGTCAGTTTTGCATTAACATTTCTAGCCAAAAGGCCTTTCGTGTGAGGGTTTGTTGGAGACTTGGAGTATCTATAACTATTACTAAAACAAAATATTACTAACATCATCACCTTTTAAAATCACTTACGTGTCACCTCCTTATTAAAAGTTTTACCTCTAAAATGCAAAGATGATATCATTGTCATTATGATTATCTTTGACTTTACTATTTTCAAATTTTGAGTATAATAATTCATATTGATTATATTTTTTACTTTTTAATTCACATTATTTAATGTATTAAAAAAATATATACTATATTTCAATTATTTCAGTTATAAAATCTTTTTAATTTATTTATTAAAGGAGCACCATTTAGTGTATTGGATATTTTGAAATGTAAAATCTTCAAAAAATTTCTGAATTTATACAAGTATGATAAAAAATTTGATAAAGTCGTACATCGCACGGGCACTATCTAGTATAACATATTCTTGGTCACAACCATCAGCTTTGGTTCTTGACATTTTGTGGTGTAATGCAAACAATGAACCAAGGGAACAGCAGTTGCATTTTTGCACTAGGGCAGCCTATTAATTAAGTGATACTCTACTATGTAAAAAATTTTATAAAAAAATACAATAAAAAACAGAGAAAAAAAGAAATGAAATGAAAGAGGAAAAGATGTTGGAAACCTCATGATGTTGATACGAAGGTGAGCTCTGAGCTCAATGAAGAGGTCAAGCATCTGACCCAAATCAGCAGCATTACCATGAGAATACAAAAGAGTAAACCTTGCAAAAGGGTGTTTCCAAAAAGTAGCCACAATTTTATTACCAACCTTTGTTTCAACCACAAAAACATCCACACTTTTATCTGCTGTTATTCCTGTTAACACCCATTTTTCTTCTTCTTTAATCACATCATAACTTGCTGGCTCTGGTGGGAAAAATGCTAATTTTGCCGCCACATTTGATGTCACATTTCCCATTGCATCCCTAACTAACACCCTTTTCCTCAATTTTCAATTGCTACCCTTTAAATAATCAATTATTCCCTTTTCTTTTCTTTTCAAATATAGCTCTTTATCAAAAATCATAAATCCCCTATGAAAACAATTGTTGATTATCTATCTCATTCAGGCCTCCCTTAATGAAAACCAAAAAAAGATAGAATTTTTCTTTTTTTTTTTCAAAAAAACAATTTGTTTCGTATGTATGTAATTGTTGAGAAGAAAGAGGAAACAGTGTTCTCAAAGAAATGAAAAAAATGAGAAAAAAGAAAGAGAGTTGAGGTGGGATAATTTAATGGAGTCCAAAATTAGAGAAGATACACAGCAAATAAAGGATGGATGGGAGTTGCCTCCGATCTAAGCGGGCAGCCGGCTGCGGCTATTACAACTTTCTTTTTTGACTATCTTCAATTGTTGATTGTTGGACCAAGATTTGAACACATGTTCTTGCTATTTTTATACTCTTATTTACGATGGGTATTCAAAGTTTGAAATTTCCAAAATATTAAGCTTTTTTATTTAAACAAAATTCTTCAAGTAAGATAAAAAAAATTTTGTTTTCTAAAATAAGTATTTGAACAAAAATAACTAAATATAATTAAATGTTTATGTTTTAAAAACAAAAATAATATTATACTCCTTCCAACACAATTCAATTGTCCCATTTCCTTATTTGAGCAATTCACTTTAATTGTCTCATTTCCTTTTTTGTCTATCTTTTTTTTACCTTAATACCCTCACTTTTCTTATTCAAAATACTCAACTACCACCTTTACAATTAATTTAATCAATTAAAATACCCAACTACCACCTTTTTGGTGAACCTTATCCCACTCTTAATATCCGTGCCCAACTCAAATGGGACAATTAAATTGAGTTGGAGGCAGTATTATATATGAATTAAGTACAAGATTCTTTCTTATAAGGGATGTATCTATGATTTTCTATTTTTTATGATATAGATATATGAGAATTCTATATTAGATTTTAGTTAATGTAGGCCCCTGTTTAATAATTAGCCTAGGGCCTTATAATTCTCAGGAACGACACTAAATAAAGCTACCAAACAACAATGGTGAAAATCACAAATGAGCATAAAAACAAGAACAAACTATTAATGATCACTAAAGAGAAGTACTAGAAGTCAACATACCCACAAAAGATGAAATTGATTAGAGAACAAAGATATAAAACCCCACAGAAATTTTATGGTACAACTGCTGTACCATCTCATCATTTTTATGTGGTACAACTTGCTAATTATATTAAGCCAAATAAGCATACATTAAGCCATGTCATTAAGGAAGATTAAGAGTCATGCTCCAAAAAAGCCTCATTTTATAGTATATTAATTAAAATAAAAGTGAGAAATGCTCCTCCCGCCTCTTTGACCCAGCTAAAGTTAGAAGGTTTATTCTCTTTTCCAAATATCTATTATATAGTATTAAAATCTGAAACTATGAAAACAACTTACATTGGAGAACTAATGATAAAAAACATGCAATTCATAAAACACTTCAATTTTACACACTTCACCAACAAAAACGTATATTTCTAATCACTAATTGAATAAAATTTTCAGAAAAATTGATACAAAAGCTTTAAATTGATAGTGAAAGAAAAGAGAAAAAAAAAAAGTAAAAGTATGAACTTACAACCTCTTCATTACTCAGATGCTAAATGTAGAGGTAAGAACTTTACATCTTTTATAATTTTTATCAAAATTTTTAATATTGATTGCAATTTGGGTATTATTTTTGTTGGGTTAGGTTAGGGATAATGAATTTTGGGGGGTTTTAGGAGAGAAAGAGTTGTTAAAAAGAGAATAAAACTTTAAATTTGACTAGTTTTTGGAATTATCTAATGGACAATATTTTATTATGTGGCAAAAATTAAATGGAATGATGTACCACATAATACATGTGAGATGGTACAGCAGTTGTACCAAAAATTCTCTAAAAACTCCACAAAATATTAATTCTCAACCTCCATGATTAGAGCATCTTTTATGGTGACCCCAAAAAAAAGGTCATCACACTCTTTTATAATTTTTCTCTCTCCTAAAAGTTCATCTTACAACCTAATCTTATTAACAATGACCTCTTCTAAAAGATCATTATCTTTTTTCTCTTATATTTAATCAAGCACACTATACTTTCTCTTCCTTAATTTATCTAATATTTATCCTTATTTTTTCAAAATAACAAAATTAATTTCTTATTAATTAAAATTTTTTAATCTTTTAATAAAGCTAATATTTTTTGATAAATATAAATTTATAGACATTAATAATAATAAATGAAATTCTATGCCAACAACTTTTATGCATATCGATATGAGAGTAATATCTTCAATTAATTCCCAAGTTTTTTTTGAAATATTTGAATTCATGTTATTTTTTTTGGATTTTTAAGATTATTTTGGTGTTTTTGTTTAGAAAAGTAGGAAAACAAGAAAATAGGTAAATTTAAAATTATGTCAAAATATATCAATATGGGTCTCATTTTATAGATCTCGAAAATATATGACCTTTGGTATGATTATTATTTTTTTTAAATTTAAATTAAGGTGAAAATAGCCGTTAATTAAAATAAACATCTATTTTAACACAACGAATCACGCAGCTCTACGTGGAAAGCAGCAGCAGTCCTCAAAAATCTGATTTTTTCGACAGCCAATAGAAAGGCGCCACGTGGCAAATTTTTTTGAGAAAAAGAAGGTGACCGTTTGCTTGTATAGGTCATATGTTGACCCAATTACTCAACCTATTCCTAACCCACCTAATTTTGGGTCACCATAAATAGGATTTTTATCATAATTTGGTCATAAAGGTCATGAATATAGATGCTCTTATGGCTTGAACGCTTAAAATAATTACCAACAAAAGCTAATAACTAAATGTAATTAACTAAGATAAATTATAAAATAAAGTTTGGTTGAAAAAACTAAAATTAACACACGAAAAATTTAGGAAAGAAAGTTAGGAATTATAAGAGTGAAAAAGGGGAAAAAGAAAAAAATTAAAAAAAAATAAAAAAGAACCTAAAAAACTAAAATGTTACTGCCCTCTGTTCTCGAAAATTGGCTTTCTTAAAGTCTAATTCATGAATTTGAGCTTAAAAAACTTAGTTGGTTACCGCTGATGCACGTGTTATTGGAAGTCTCAGGTTGGAACCCTTATAGCCTCTTTTTGCTCCTACTCCTAAGTCCTACCTACTAGGGCCACTCGTTCAACATTCTGCCTCGAAAGCTCATTTTTGCTCAACTGTGTCCATTTGGACTTATCATAACTTTTTCGTTACAACTCTGAATTGGACGCTTGTCTAGTTGATCCAAAGCTAACGAATCCAACTTTACTATTTTTTCAATGTAATCCATAGATGTTAAATACTTTACATTCTTCATGTTTCTTTTCAATGTAATCCATGTTTTAGTAGTTCTTTTTCGATTATGGGTTCTTAATCATTGATTAATTGGAATTTATACTCGACAATCACGCATTGATTGAGTTTTTGGTCATGTTTATGAATTGGGTTTACTGATTTTGCAGAATGATTTCACCAATTGAAGGTATTGATGGGGTTGAACCATGGATATCACGAACCCTAGGGGCAAATTTAAACCCGGGCCTCCATGGGCCAAGGCCCAGATTATGGAAAAAATAAAAAATAAAAAGTAAAAAAAATTTGTACACAAATTAAAATAAAAGCAAAAAAAAAGGGAAAATTACTTTAAAAACTCCCAACTATTCGCGGTTTAAATATAAAACTCCCAACTATTGATTATTATTCAAAACTCCCAACTTTAAGCTCATTTTAAATTTAAAGCACCGATACAGTTTTATGACCTGTTTAACCGGTTACCATATTGTTAAAATGGGAGGGTACATGAATAGTCGTGTAAGGTCAAAGGGGGTGAGGTGATTAATAAATACAATTAGGTCACACCACTTCTCAACTAAAACCAATTTATCCGGTTATAAGTCATCTTGGACTTTAAATATAAAATGGGCCTAAAGTTGGGAGTTTTAAATAATAATTAATTGTTGGGAGTTTTATATTTAAACCGCAAATAGTTAGGAGTTTTTAATGTAATTTTCCCAAAAAAAAAGACATAAATATGTCTTTAAAACACAAAATTACATCTTAAAAACCCTAAAAATCAAAAGAAAAAACTAAGATATAAGAATAACGTTTCCACCTGAAGAAGATGATTTATCCTTTTGGGTAGAACAAAAGTTTTAATCTGTTAAATGCTACTTGGTGCCGATGTAATTGCTTGCAAAAAGAAGACGGAACATTTAGACGGAACCACTGAAGTAGACAATGAAACGGTACAGAAGAGTGAAGACTACTGCAGACGCAATATTGCTTGTTGCAGGCTTTCTTTTAAAAAACAATTGCATAATTTCCAAAAAAAAACAATTGCATAACTGTAACAGAAGCGGCAATCTCGATACATAATTAACATTTAATAATAATGCTAAATACAAAAATATTGTGGAAGTCTTTAAATGTTGAACTGTTAAAAACTTTATATCATAAAAACTAAACTGTTTAATAAAAACAAAATATTACATCTGATAAGAAACATTGTTTGCTAAAAATAAAAAAAAAGTAAAAGTACATCAACATCAAGTCATCAATAAAGACACAAAAAGTAGCTAGCTAAGTTCTCGATAAATAATAAATGTTGCGGCCTGGATCGGAACCTGAAACTAAATCCTGCAAAATGCTACCATCCATGATACGGATGACAGCCGATTGAATCGGTCAGCGGTAACGCCGAGCATAACATCCTATCCAACTCAAAATATGAAAAATATGCACTACATTTACAAAATAATAATTTAAGTACGAACTTCAAATTAATTTACCCCACTTTATACTTTTATTATATTCTTTTACTGTTCAATACTTTTAAGTCATTAAGATATCATTCTCAATCATGACAGAAGTACTTTACTGCCACATATACAATTTTGTAAACTTAACACTCAAGTAAGTTCATTTGGTTAATACTCATAACCGTACCATGATTTATAAGATAAACACTAATCAAGTGCATCACTAATCAACAAGCACAACAATATGACACCTGATATATGTAAGGGTCTGGTTAGGTGAGGACCGTAGCCCTAAACCCTAACTGTGGTGGGAGTCGTCACCCCTCCAATACAATGTTTATGCTCGAGCTCCACAGGATAGGTAGCGAACCCCCTGTCTTACACCGCATTTTACGTGTCGGCCAACACGGATGCCGGGATTTTACATGCCGGTCCATGGTTCGACATTACCTTACTATCAGGGTCATTCAATCAATATTCATTCACAAGTACATCACATTTTTTTTTACTTTTACAAGTTGACTTTTAAATTTGACCTTG
Organism: Amaranthus palmeri; assembly: GCA_019776075.1. Lineage (NCBI taxonomy): Eukaryota > Viridiplantae > Streptophyta > Magnoliopsida > Caryophyllales > Amaranthaceae > Amaranthus > Amaranthus palmeri. The sequence continues at coordinate 26,293 of JAAKBH010000980.1, forward strand.
ACCAACCTAGGTGGTAACTTTATTTATTTATTTAATATAATTCTTAATCATAATGTTTAATTACCTTTATGTCTTGATATGCTCATTACTTAATTTGTACACATTAAAATTTATTTATAACTTTATTTTAACAGCTCACTAAATTCACACTAATAAATAAATAAATTAATATTTTATTAATAGTCTTCAAATTAGTATTTTCCACAAGTAGCTACTAAAATCCATTGCTCTTGAAATAAGTTCTCAAAATCAACATTTTCAACTTTAAAACAAATAAAACTTTATTCTTTTCACCAAATCAAATATTCTAATTAAAATTCAAGTTAAAATTGCATCCTTTGGATAAGTTTACAAAATTCAACAAGTTCACCAAAAATAATCATTTCAAGTTTGGAAAAATAAGTAAACTTATTAAATTCGCAAAAATCAACCTTCTAGTTATGAAACAAATAAAACTATTCACAAAAATCAATATTTCACACATAATTTAAGAAGTAAGTTTACTAATTAAAAAAATTTACTTTTGCATCTTTTTATATAAATTTTGGTCAAATAGTTGGCAAATAAAATATTTTGTACCACATAGTAATTAAATGCCACAAAGTTTCTTTTTATTATGAAAGCTCATATATTCAAGAAAATCACTTTAATATTTAATAACTTATAAGAACTTCTCAAAAATCACTTTTTATATTGTGTTTTAAAATTGTCACAAAAATAGCTTGTAAAAATAAAAAAAAATATAAATCATACTCTTTTTGTTTTTAATATTTTGAGCCTTTTCACTAAAAATAAAAATTACTTCACTTAATTTATTATACTAAATCCTAGATTTAAATAATTAACACAACCAATAAAAAATAGAAACTTTACACAATAACTTAGAAATTTACTATAGCTTTAAGGATAAACTTTAACATTAAATTGAAGTATAATAACATTATTCTTAATATAACCATACTTTATAAATATACGTTCATAAAATAATTTATTACCGTATAAACTAGTTTGAAGGCTAACGTAAACATACTAATAAAAATTCTTAACATATATAAAAGTTCTTAAATATAGTAACATTCTTAATATAACAAATAACTCATAAACATACTAGCACTAGTTTATAACATAAATTATACTTAATATCACTACAATATAATTTTTCACACAACTTCCTAAACTTGTTTAAAGATTACTAAATTAACATACTAAAAATACTTTTTAGCATAAACATACTTAATATAATCTTAATTATAATTTCATCAAACTAATTTCTTACTTGAACATAATGAACACCGTAAATTCACAAAGAGATACAATCAATCACATCAACCGATTAATGCATATCGATTGAACTAAACGACTTTGTGTTTTTGTAGAGATCGAAATCAGAAAAACTATAAAAGAGTTGATCACTCTCCTTTACGTTTCAAGAGAATAAGAGAAAGATGACAGAATTTAGATTCTAAGAATAAGTGATTTCATATCCATGTACTCACTCTTATTTATAGAGTTGAAATGTCACATGGGTTCATCCAAACTATACATCAATTGATGATGCAACACATTCATTCATAACAACACATCAGTTCATGAAACATAGCTTAGTTTCATGAACAATTACTTTGTTTCACACAACAACTTCCAGAAACTTTCTGACTCGAAAATCTCTAAGTGCTCGAACGAGCATCCAAAGTGCTCGAACGAGCAAACACCAAAAACATCAAACAGAAGGTTTAGAAACATTCTGCCAGACCCACGAGCCCGTGCTCGAACGAGCCACACAGTGCTCGAATGAGCAGCCTAATGCTCGAACGAGCAACCCACATGCTCGAATGAGCACTTGCTCGTGATGCCTCATTTTGGTTCCGTTGTTACGTACTTGCTTAGTTTATGTAATACATGTTCTAAGCCTTGGATAATGTCCTACATGCTCTAAATATCCAACAATCCTCCCCCATTAAGAGCCTTTAGGACATTTTTTTTCTCTTTCTCTAAAACTGATTTCAAAATCACGTTCCATGCATCAATGCTAATGTCCCTGCGGATTGAATTAACACCTAGTACAACACACTTAACAAATGATCGTGAAGTAATGATGTCCCTGCGGATTGAATCATATAACACATCTGACCATTTGAAGATGAAGTACGCATAGAACAAATAACACATTGTCATTTCTTGACACATTATAACGGCCGTGTCCATATCTATTCATAAGTTTATCATAGTCGATACGCTAATCTTGACTACTTGAAACGGCCACACTTCAAACTTATATAGGTAGGTTCTCAGTACGTATAAAATATCCCCGTGAATGGATATCACCAAGAGCTCTTCTACTCTTGGCCTTGAGAACTTTAAAGGGACGACTACCTCGCTTAATCACGGTCCAAAGCAACGATGGGTCACTAAAACTTGTTGCTTACAAAATCCAAAAAGAATTACACCACATTGAATTCAGACACAACGTTAATCATGCGTGAATTGGGCTTTCTTATTGAATTTTAGTAGCGTAATCCGATTGCAATTGACGCTTGTTCAATTAAATCCTTACTCATGGCTTTAGTGAAAAAATCAGCCAAATTGAACTTAGTGTTCACATAATCAAGAGTTATGACCCCATTAACGATAAACCCTTGCACTAGGCTGTGCCTAAGAGCAATATGACGAGATTTACCGTTATACACTTGACTATAAGCTTTCCGCCAATGCCATCCTGCAATCCGTATGAATTTCCACCGGTGATATAGGCATTGGTAATATCAGTATCTCAAACATGAGATCCCTTAACCATTCCGCTTCCTTTCCTACAGATGCTAGCGCTATAAACTCGGAAGCCATACTTAGAAGACCATGATATGGCTCCTCCCCCATAAATAAACACCCAACCACTTGTCGAAGATTAACTTCTTCATTCGTGATTTAACTTGCATTGGAATAACCCTCTCAAACTTGGAGGTTTTCCACTATAAGTGATACCACAATTCATAGTATCCTTAAAGTATTTTAATACTCTCTTAATCGCTTTTCTTATGATGCGAACCTGGATTACAAGTAAACCTACTTCACTTTGCTATCGCAAATACAGTATCCGGTCTCGTACAAGTCATCGCATACATTAGCGATCTAATAACCCGAATACGCTAATTGCGCAAATGGTTCCTTTTCATGTCTACGAATTTGACATGTTGATCCATAGGGGTCGACATTGGAATTCCATCAAACATGTTGAAACTTTTAAGTACTTTCTCATTGTAAAGAGATTAACTTAACTTGATTCCATTTCAGCCTCTTATGATCTTTATACCTAAGATCACATCGACCTCCCCCATGTCCTTCATTTGGAATGAACTTGACAAAATTCTTTTGTCTCTTGAACCCGTACTAAATCAGTACCAAATATGAGCATATCATCAACGTATAGACAAATAATGACTCCGTTGCCTTACCCATTAAACTTGCTATAAATGCACTTATTGTCTTGATTCAATTTAAATCAAAAGGACAAAAAATTTCATCAATTTTTTGATACCATTGTTTCGGTGCTTGTTTTATTCCGTATAAAGACTTAACAAGTTTACACACCTTGTTCTCATGTCCTTTCAAAAACAAACCATTTGGGTTGTTTCATATGAACTTCTTCATCTAGTTCATCATACAAAAACGCAGTTTTCACGTCCATTTGATGAATCACTAGATTGTGAATCGAAACTAACGCTACCAACAACCGAATGGTGGTTGTTCATGCAATTGGTGCATATGTATCATAGTGATTGATATTGTGCTCTTATCTATAGCCTTATGCCACTAAATGGGCTTTGAACTTATCAATAGTTCATCAATATTTATTTGTTGATTGCATCAATAGAAATCAATGAGTCTCCTTCCACATTTGAGAAATATGGAACATTAGAAGTAACACTATTCTAGTACCATGCAACCAAACATTTTCATCATATTCACTTAGTGTGTATTTTCTCAAAATGACTTTTTCTTAAATATCTCAAACTAGAGATAATTTAATTTCTTTGTCTAAACCTAAGACATATGTTTATGGATAAACATTATCTTTATTAATTTACACTTGAAAGTTTCAAAAATTACCTCCCCATTTGTAAACATTCAATCACTAAAAAGAAATGTCAATTCTTTGTGATTCAATTCAAAATTGAATTTCATGCATAAATTATACATAACTTGAGTAATTTACACACATTATTACAAACTAGTAATAATCAATTAATTATTAAATATTATGGAATCAATTTACCATAATTTACATTTTATACTTTAAGTATAAAATACATTATCATACTACTTGATGATTTCATGTCTTAAAGGACACAACTGTATAAGTAAATACTTATAATGCCTCTTATAGTTATTAAAATAAATCAACTTGTCACATATAATTTATGAATAAATTATAAATTATATACATCATCCATTTTCTCATATAGACAAAAAAAACATACCAAAATATTATTACAAACTAGTAATAATAATTTGAGTTAGAATCATTATGGAATTTTAATCACCATAAAACATAATTTGCAAAATCTATGCAAATTAACTATTCTCTTATTTAGAATACCAATTTATTCCATAACTATTTTCATAAGTAATGATTAAAGCAACCATTGTTCAACATTGTTGAATTATACATAATAATTTAAACTTAATTATTACAAATAATGGTCCAACCATATTAAACTTAAATATGTTCCATATACATAAATATGCATATCCATATGACATATAAATCCTACCCCTTAATCTTAGTTATGATATAACTAGATTCACTTGGGTAAATACATAACTCTTTTGAATAAATCATTACCCCTTAATATTATTTTATAATAAACTTGGGTAAATAAAATTATATGTCAATTTAATTCTTATCTCATTTTATGAGATACTTGACATAAGTCAATTAAAACATCATTTACTTAAAAATAGTTATAACAAACGAACTACCATAACTAACCAAATTATGGTTACATCAATAAATTGATACTTTATATCATTATATAATCCGAAACATATGTATAAAATAAAACAATGATTCAAACATACATATAGCCATCGAAAAGATATATGATTTTCTTGCTTTTCTCATTAAGCACTTGTTATAAAAACAAAAAAATATGATACCCACATACCCACATAACTAAACATACAAAATTAACATGTTAATAATCATTAACATCACGTGAGGTGGCTTTCCTGCCAAAAGCATATCTTTAAAATAAAGGTATCATAATTCACAAGAAGATACAAATGCATATATAAACATATAAGGCATATTTTCGGAAATAATTTTACATAATCGGCATATGGGCATATGAAAAAATAACCACCAACAATTTCTTGTGACATAATCAATTAAAGATATATCATTAAAAAACATCATAAACAAAATCATCCTTCAATCAAATAAAATTTGACTAAAATCATATATATCTATACTTGGCAATTATAATTCATATATAATATATAAATTCTAAACATTGTAGTATTTTATTCTATACTAACAATTTCATTGCCATTTTAACCATGATGATCACATGAATAAATTTATATTCTCTTTTCTTAAAATTTTGCTGTTTGGAAGAATATTCTCTTTTCTTAATTACATTACAATTAAGAAATAGCACTTTATGATTTCCATCATAAATTTTCATCATCAAAATTAACACATACCCACTTCTCTAGATCATATCTTTGTAAAACACTATTACCCACATGCTTTACTTCAAATTAACATAAATTTAAACACATGTATATAATCATCCAAAAGAAGATTTAAATGTATGTAAATACTTTAACACAAAAACATCAAACATAATTTATGATAAATAAATTAAATGAAAGAAAAACTTACTTGTTTTCCATGATACTTCTTATTAAAAATAATCAAGAGAATAAATATATCATTTGCCTTCATCAAAATTCCATAACTAAAACTTTGCCCAATTTCATGAAGTTTAACGTGAGATCCTTAACGCTTGCCATGATCAAAGAATTTATCACAAAAGCTTGTTAGAAATAATAATGCGAACCTTGGTGTATGGCAATGGACTCCTTGCTTTGAATAACCATGAAATGAACACCGTAATGAAGATTAGTTTGCGACGATAAACATCGCTCGGAAATCTTGATATAGATTGAAGGCGACATCGATACTTTCCTTTTATGATATTTCCCCCACAAAGGTAATTGGGTTATGAGACCGGAAATTCACAAAGAGATACAATCAATCACATCAACCGATTAGTACATATTGATTGAACTAAACGACTTTGTGTTTTCGTAGAGATCGAAATCAGAAAAACTATAAAAGAGTTGATCACTCTACTTTACGTTTCAAGAGAATAAGAGAAAGATGACAGAATTTAGATTCTAATAATGAGTGATTTCATATCCATGTACTCACTCTTATTTATAGAGTTGAAATGTCACATGGGTTCATCCAAACTATACATTAATTGATGATGCAACACATTCATTCATTACAACACATCAGTTCATGAAACATAGCTTAGTTTCATAAACAATTACTTTGTTTCACACAACAACTTCCAGAAACTTTCTGACTCGAAAATCTCTAAGTGCTTGAACGAACATCCAAAGTGCTCGAACGAGCAAACACCAAAAACATCAAACAGAAGGTTTAGAAACATTCTGCCAGACCCACGAGCCCGTGCTCGAACGAGCCACACAGTGCTCGAACGAGCAGCCCAATGCTCGAACGAGCAACCCACATGCTCGAACGAGCACTTGCTCGTGATGCCTCATTTTGGTTCCGTTGTTACGTACTTGCTTAGTTTATATAATACATGTTCTAAGCCTTGGATAATGTCCTACATGCTCTAAATATCCAACACTTTTTATATTATAATGTAAATATAAAGTGCAATACCACATAAAGAGTAGGGTAAGAAGTTATAATATACTAACACCAAGGTTTAGTACTAAGTACTAATTAGGAAAATAATAATATATAAGACCCTCCAAGATAGATAATAATGTTCCAAAGATAATTAATGCAAGCTCCCAAAATAATGATGATCTTCTAAGCTCCCAAAAGAAATAAATCCCAGCTTCAAAAATAATGATACATTATGTACCCAAAATAATAACCCAATAATGCTCCAAAATGATGATGACTTAACTAAATAAAGAGTGTTCTAAACTCCATCTTCTTGAATTTCTTCAACTAATAATAAATGTATTAAGCTCGCAAGATTTTAGTGAAGAGAAGATATAAGAAAGAATGTTAGAAAGATTTGATAATGAAGGTGAAAGTGTTCTTATGTCCAAGGGGGTATTTATAATAGATTTTTGGGCAATTTCTAGTAACTTGTATGAATAAGAATGTTAGGAGTATGGAAGAAGGTTAACTTGTGTAAGTAGTTTGGAGTATGTAAGTGTATGTGTAAGAGTTGGAGTGTAAAAGTAAATTTGTAAGAGTTGTATGAGTTGGAGTGTGTAAGTAGATGTATAAGAAATTAAAGTGTAGAGATTTTGTAAGTAATGTACATCATGGGTTAAATAGAAAGAATTTTGTTTTATCAATTTTTTGTTCTAGTATGCACAAGTAAATATACTTTAAAATAATGGGTAAGTTTTTCATGAAAATATGATAGTTTACTTGGAAAATTTTGCTTAAAACTATCTAAAGTTGATAAAAATATGCCTCATTTTTAAATATTAAATAATTAAATTGAAATGTTAAGGTTAAATTGATAAGTGGTAAATGTTAGTTTAAAGAAGGAAAATAAAAATAAAACATTTTACAAAATCGTAAATTTAATAATTAAACTTTACTTTTTGTAATAAAAAAATAAAATAACATTTTAGTGCTCATTAAAAAAATTAAAAGAAAATAATATTTAAAACTTTATATTTGAAAGAAATTACAAAATCGGAAAAGATTTAAGAATTAAAGATGATTAGAAATGGATAACCAAAGGATTAGAAATTTGAATTGAAAATTTAGAAGAATTAATCGGAAGATTAATTTTGAGAATTTTTAGTCTGTTACAATAACTCTCTCTTACTTTTAATAAAATGAATTTAAGAACTACTCCTATTTTTTGTCTTTTATTTTTTAATGTATTTTTAATCTAAATTTTTAGTTTTATTTTTTTATTCTTCCAATATTCAAACTTAGTACTCCACTTATTAATGTCTCATTTGATTTGTTTTATTATCATGGTCAAGTGAGATCATGTTTAATTCGTCTCAAGATAAGATTTATTTATATGAAGTTTTTATAATTTTTAATTATACTCAACTACCGCTATTAAGTATTGAATTAGAGCATTGGCAAACGTTTAAAAAGCAAATAAGCCATTTGAAATTAAACAGAAAGAATAATTGTGATCAAATCAAATTTATACATATCAAAATAGAGATCGAATATAATAAAATTTACTCCCTCCGTTTCCTAATGTTCTTCCCATTTAGAATATTCTATTTTGGAAAGAGAAATTTGATTAAGATTTTTAAGACATATATAGAAGACAAAATATATCCATGTAAGATCTCGTTCGATTCGTCTTAATGTATACTTTTTTATTATATAATTTTTATAATTTTTTATGGTGCGTATTTAGAGATATTTAGGCTCAAAATTTACATTGAAAATTGTGCAAAAAATATGGGAAGAACATTTGGAAACGGAGGGAGTATTATTTATGAAATTGTAGTTTAAAAAAATAACTTTACATATGCAATTCACATATTTTATTGCCCAAGTGATGTTTTCTTTCTGGATTCGCTTGCCGAAAGTAAAAAGTTGGAGAATTGATTGAATTGAAATGCATAAAAATCTTTGTTTTTTGTGTGGATTACAAGATACCCAAATGGATCTACTGTTCTGTTGATATAAAAAATAATACCCATAAGAGAAATTGAAGAAGGAAAATCAAAATCATAAAAGAACGTAAAATCAAAAGAATGATCAGATATTTCAAAAGAGGAGAATGTCTAATTTATACCAAGGTCATAAAGGGCAATATATGTGGTTTTGATTTCAAGAAAGAAGAAGAATTAGGAGATAAGAAGCCATTAAAGTTTAAATATTGGAAAATGGGGGAGTAAAATTCATACTCATTAAAGATTAAGTCTTGTTCATGAAATATGAGTTCATGGTCGTTAATGGTGTTTATGAAATATGGGTTCATGAAAGATGGGTATGGATGCAAAGGAAGAAGATGATGAAGAATTAAAAAGGGCAATATTGTAATTTCACAAGTTAAAGGCCATTAAACGTTTTTTGAGTTATATAGTTACGGTAGTTAGTTTTGAAACAGTTGGGTGCTATTTTGTAGAAAAAAAAATAAGATTGACTACCATTGACATTTCTCTATACTTGGTGCTTACCAAGTAGAAGTTCCCTCTTTTTTTTACTACTTCCTCTGTTTCATATTAGCTGCAACATTAGAAAAAATGACACCGTTCATTCATTACTCTTAATTTGTGATTAGTTTTTTTATCTATAAGTTAAAATATAGTCAAGTGATATCTTGGTTGATTTGTCTCATTACAAAGATTATTAATATAAAATTTTAATAATTTTTTTATCAAACATAATTTTAAGATATCAAGGATTGAATTAGTGCATTGGAATGCGTGGAAAAAGCAAATGTTGCAAGTAAATTGGAATAGAAGAAGTATAAATTCCAATGACTCATTTTTGTACCACTAATGGTCTAAATCCATATAATATATAGAAGTATAAATTTTCTTCAATAACGTGGATAATGATATTAAATAAAGATAGAAAATAAATTGTGTGAATGAAATTATTTTTTTTAAAAAAATTACACTGGTCACTTTTTAGAAGGTAAAGTGATGGAAAATAATTACACCTAAAATCAGTAATCACCTTTTTTCTTTGAAGTGATGAAGAATAATTAATATAAATAAATAACACCCTATGTGAGGTTACTTTTAAAGGCCGCACGAGTCTTGGGTAATAAAATAGGCAACACCACCAAATGGGATTAGTATTAAGAAGTCGATGCGGATTAGAGTAAAGATTGATGTTCGGGAGCCTTTGCGGGATCATGTTCTGATAAAGTTGCGTAGTGGGCAAGTGTGTACAATTCCAGTAAATATGAGCGGTTACTTATGATCTGCTTTTATTGTGGGCGTTTGGGGCACTGCTGGAATGACTGTGTGGAGGTTGGGGGTGATGCCACGCCCGAACGGAAATATGGACCTTCACTTAGAGCGTCACCATAGAAGGTTGCTAAAGAAGATTTGGGGAGTGAGCGGGGGTCAAAAGGGCTTGGACTTGAGGATGGGAGTATTCGACGGTTTTTTATCACAAAAGAAATTGAGCTAGAAAGGAAGTTGGAGGGTAGAAAGCTTGTCGATGAGGTCGCGGAATTGTTTAATAAAGTCTCGCTCGTTCAAGAGGAAGGGGGATGTACTGTTGAAGGTAAGGGGAAGTTGGTGGGCACGGCGGGTTCCGAGGTAGGGGGGAAGGAAGGTGATGGAGTGAATGAGGCAGAAACCGAAGGTGGGGGTATGGAGGCTGCTGGGGTAATTTTAGGTGTAGGGCCTCTAATTGATGAATTTGTTTTGGGGGTGTCGAGGGGGAAGGAGGGGGAGGAAAGTCTAGCTAGGCCGCTTGTTGAGGTTAAAGGGGGTATGGACCAGGTTGTGAAGGCCCGTAGGTGGAAACGTAGGGCTCGGGGGATGGAGTTGGCGAAAGGTCTGGAAAATTATCATGATGATCATAGTGGGAAGCGTAAAACGGGGGACGGTTATAATGTGGATGTTTCTTGGGAGGAGGGTAGTTGTGGACAGAGGAGGAAATGTGAAGCGATGGAGATAGAAGGAGTGGCGGGTCCCACGAACTGGACCCTCGACCATCAATGAGTTCTTTCTTGTGTTGGAACTATCGTGGGTTGGAGAGTCCCGAGGCAGTTCGTAGTCTTGCGGATCTTGTTCGCAAGTTTTCTCCTGATATCCTTTTCTTAAGTGAGACAAAAAGGTGGGGGTTCGAAATGCAAAGAATCAAACAGAATTTGAATTTTGAGCATGGTGAATGCGTGGAGGCGTGTGGAAGATCGGGTGGAATTGCTCTTTTGTAGAATCATGATGTGGATGTGAGGGTTCGAGATAAAGGGGATCATTTTATTGATTTTGAGGTTACTTGTAGCTCGGGGGACAAATGGAGGGGGACCGGGGTGTATGGGTGGGCGGAGTCGAGTCAAAAATGGAAAACTTGGGACATGTTGAAAGGCTTGAATAATAGTCCGGGGTCGCCATGGATTGTTGCGGGGAATTTTATTGAGATTCTTTTTGAGTCAGAAAAGAGGGGGGGTGTCGCATGTGATTTGTCTTCTTTACATGGACTCCGTGATGCTGTGGCTTTTTGTGGTTTGTTGGGTATGGGTTGCTCGGGATATCAGTTCATGTGGTCTAATAAGAGAGGGGAAAATTTTATTGAGGAGCGGCTTGATAGGGCGATAGCGTCTAAAGAGTGGCTTGATCTCTATCCTTCTTTTTCGATGCATAATATTGTGTGGGATTCCTCGGATCATTTACCGATCTTGGTGAAGGCGAGTGAAAATGTTGGGGGGTCGAAAGCTAATTTGTTCGGTGAGGAGCGTCCCTTTAAATTTGAGGCAAAATGGTGCCATGTCAAGGAATTTAGGGAGGTGGTGGAGAAGGCCTGGGATTCGGCCGATCGGGTTTCGTTAGGGGGTTGGTCGGATAAAATTTTTCATTGTGGGCGGATTTTAGGAAAATGGGGAAAGGACACGTTTAAGACCATTCACAAGCGGCTTTACAAAAGAGGTTAAAATATCTCCGGGGTTTGGTGCAGTCGGGGGTGGTTACTGAGGAGGAGCGCCGGGTGGAGGAGGAGATTCGTGATATTCGGCGTAAGATTAAAACCAAGGCTTGGCAACGTGCGAGACCGTTCGTGTTAGGGGATGGCGATAAAAATACATCATATTTTCATCATCGAGCGTCGCATAGGAGGAAACGGAATTTTATTGAGTCTTTGGTGGATAAGAATGGGAAAGTGTGTGTCGAGGTGGATTTTCTTATGGCGGTGGTGCACAGTTATTATGCGGATTTATTTACTTCTTCGAGGCGTTGTTTGGATTCGGATTATTTTTCGTGTATTGAGAACCGTTTGTCCGATTCAATGCGTGAGGTTCTTTTAAAGCCTTATTTGAAGGAGAAAGTTGAGCTAGCTTTAAAGAATATGCACTCGGGCAAGTCCCCAGGATCGGACGGGTTCCCAGCCATGTTTTATCATAAATTTTGGGATTTAATCGGGGCGGAAGTGTCTAATTTGGTGTTGCATTTTTTAAACCATGAGGGGATGTCGGAAAGGTTGAATGAGACTTATGTGGTATTGATCCCGAAAACCAATAAGCCCAAAAAAAGAAAGATTTTCGTCCGATTAATTTATGTAATATTTCTTACAAATTGATCTCCAAGGTTTTGGCTAATCGTCTGAAGTTGATTCTTCCGGATATTGTGGAAGATAATCAAAGTGCGTTTATTCCTGGGCGCCTAGTCACAGATAATGTATTGCTCGCCTCCGAGGTTTTTCATTTTATGAAAATAAGTTCGGCTCGTAAGCGTGGGTTCATGGCTCTCAAATTGGACATGAGCAAGGCTTATGACCGTGTAGAGTGGGCTTATTTGCGCGGGGTGTTGGTGGCGATGGGATATCCGCAGGTTTGGGTGGCTAGGGTGATGGAGTGTGTGGAGTCGGTATCTTTTTCTTTTCTTGTAAACGACCATGTATCTAGGTCTTTGATTCCTCAAAGAGGGATTCGGCAGGGAGATCCCTTATCCCCGTATTTCTTTATTTTGTGTGCGGAAGGTTTAGGGGCGCTTATTAAACAAGCTCATCTTAGGGGATTAATTAGGATTGTTGGGATTGCTCGAAATGCTCCGACTATTACGCATTTATTTTTCGCGGATGATAGCATTATTTTTACCCATCCTCATTTCTTCCATTTGAAGCCTCAAGAATCCTTAGTATTTCCCTTAAACGGGATTTTTCGGATGATGAGTTGTGTTGGGTTCATAGTAAGGATGGTGTCCTCCGGGTGATAGATGTGTATGGGGAGGCGTTAAATTCGAAGGACTGGGCCTCGAGTTCACATGGGCCGGATCCAATTTGGAAGAAACTTTGGTCGCTTCGGGTCCCTCCTAAAGTACGTGAGTTCTTGTGGCGTGCTTATTGGGATATTATTCCCCACGGTGTAAATTTGGCTCGTAAGGGTATCTCGGATTTCCTTAAGTGTCCCCGATGTGGTGCCGAAGAGTCGCTTATCCATTTGGTTAGGGATTGTGAGTGGGTGAAGGGTGTGTGGTGTGCAGCGAAGGTCTCATTACCCAGCTTCCGTATGTCTTCCTTTAGAGACATCATTGAGTTCTTTTGGAATTCTTGTGGTGTGGTGGAGGTTGAGAGGATGGCTATTATTTCGTGGCAAATTTGGAAGTGTAGAAACGAGTTGGTTTTCGATAATATGCATTCTCCTCCCTCCCTTTGTATGGGTAAAGCGGTTGATTGGCTCGTTGAGTATCAAAAGGCTCTTGACTTCGATTGTTCTCGGCCTAAGCAAGTGCGTGAGGATTTTAAGTGGCGGTGCCCCCCGGATGGTTTCTTTAAAATAAATTTCGATGGTGCTTGTGATGGAAATGGCGAGAGGAGGGGTTTACGGTTCGTGGATTGGGATTCCGCGGGGCTCTTTCTTATGGCTGGGGCTAGGTCCGTGAATAGTGGAGGCACGGCTGAGGATGTCGAGGCTAGGGCTTTGGTTTGGGCACTGTCCATTGTTAATCACCAAGCTTGGGAGCATGTTGTGGTTGAAGGAGATTGCAAAGAGATCATTGAAGCGGTCAATGGGAGGTCGGAGAGTTCGAGTCGGGGTAAACTTGGAGTATGCATAATCCGACTACTATCCATTGTTAATCACCAAGCTTGGGAGCATTTCTTGTTAAATACGACATCCGACTCCGTAGGAGGTCGGAGACTTCGAGTCGGGGTAAACTTGAAGTATGCATAATCCGACTCCGAGTGGAGGTGGACTAGAAAAAAAAAACTCCGACTACTATCCGAAGCAAAGTCGAAGTATGTATAATCCGAGCCGAGTCCGATCCATTGCCATCCCTAATCATAAGTCATCACATGTATAGTGATGAATTATAACTTATAATCTTATACGAGCTCATTATAACCTTAAAGAGATCAATAATAATCTTAAAGTATTCAATTTTGACCTTCAAGTTATAAATTATATAAATGATCGGTTATAACTTTTAGAAAAGATCAATTATGACCTTAAGGCCCGTTTGGTTAGTGTTATTAAATGGTGGTAATGAAAATGATTCATAGTGTAAGATTTCATCAAAAGTTCTGTGTCATTCCCATGGTGATGAAACTTTTATCACAAAAAAAAAACACCTGTAAATAGAAATTAATCAAATGTCGGAGTTTAAAAAGAAACATAATTGGTCAATCTAAGGTTGTATTATTCATGGTTAATCAAAAGTCGGTATTATTGTAGGAAAATAAGCAAAAGATTGTATTATTCCTTGTAATTTTTCCAAAATTTGTTTGATCATTGTAAAAAATTATTTGGGTAAATGAAACTCAAAAAAAAATTTCATGTATATTCACTTGTACAGGTAAACATGTCTACAAAAAGGGAATGTATGACTTGAGTAAAGTAGTATTGTTTTCTGTATAAGAGACTATCAAATGTGTGGTAGTAGTCTGCTATCCTCACCAAACAACAATAATTAATGTCAACGTGCACTGATTGAGAAAATACAATTTGGATTTGGGCAACTAAGCTTCTTCTACAGCTATGCTGGAGCCTGGAGCCTGGAGCCTGGAGCCGTGCATGGGGATTGGGGTCGTTCGATCAACTGGCGATGCTTTGCACTGATCTTGTTGCATACATCATATCACAATTTGGAACCAGATTCAATTTTGCTACACTCAGGACTCGGGATTTGGGCATACAGTGGCAGCACTAATACTCAACAGCTAAGTTCAATAACCGGATACAGCTATCAGGTGCTTTTAGCTACTTATCCACCTTCTTTTCCTGGGAGGCCGCTCCTGTTTGACTTCGACACTTGCGGGCATATCGTTCTGAGAGGTAGGCAAGGATTCACTCTCCTTAATTGCCGGTGGATCTTTTTCACTCGCCAGTGGAAGCTTAAAGCGCTCACTCCGCCTTTTTAATTTCTCAACTGTCTCTAGATGGTGACAATCCATTGGTCTTTGATCACCACCCTTTCCCTCTAAAACCCCATCCTCTTTTCCACCAGCAAATGGCTGATTACTATCGCCAGCCTTAACCTTCTTTACAGCTTCATCATGAGCTCCAGAAGACGAGCCAAAGCCAGTGTGCTTATCCTTTCTGATCTCCTTGTTCTTTAAAGATGATGACTTTGAATAAGAATTGTAATCTCTTTCTTTATGGCTTGTCCAACGTTCTAGCTTTGATCGCCCTCTTTTAGAATTTTGTTGCTCATCATCGGAAGAAACATCTTCTCGACCTTCTCTAGCAAGATTTTGCAACGGAATATCTAGTTCACTTTTGCCCATCACATCAGCCTAGAAAACCGAAAACATTAACTGAATACGAAATAGACTTTACAAGGAATCCTTTTCGCAGAATATAAAAGATATCATCATAGGAAAAGAGCAAAATACAAATGGTAAAACAACACTTCAGAATTCAGACATATTGGACGTAGGAACTAGGAATGCCAGATACAAATACTGAACCAACGCTTCCTTAACACTATCAAGAGTCGTCAAAGCAAGCAACTCTTTGATCTAGTAGCCCTTTTTTCAGTAGTGCTATGCCAAAAGCTTTTATAACTCATGATATGGAACCTATAATTATCATGTAAGACACTTGATCAACATCAAAAATTAATTTAACCTTCAACCTCTCTGTAGTCCTTAATAACAATAGATTAACACAATGCCAACCTAATAAAAGTACTAACAAAAAACATGCGGTTGGATTTCTGATTATGTTTATAGGGTTAGGAATAAAATCCATGGGTTTGACACCAATATTTCTAGAACCAGTATTCGATTCCCATACGTTAAACGACTTATTATGATTAGAAGGATGATTGATCGATCGAATCTGTTGTCATTTAGAGCGTATAATAGTTGTCGGAAATAATAAGATAATTAAATCAAATAAATTAATTTAATTTAATTAATTAAGTTAAATATCCCAAAATTGCAAAGTTCTGTTTTGTGCAAAAGGATTTTTGTGGCTCGCGAAAAGGCTCGCGGATCGCGAGATTTCAAGACAAAGTTTATACTTTGGAAAGTGTTCAGGTCACGGCTCCCGACTTTCGCGTTGGTGTTTGCAAAGTTCGTTTTATTCAATTTTGTTACTTATGTTATAACTACCTACGGTTACTATGGTTATATTATCTAAATAAATTGGGATGGATTGACTTAATGTCGACATTGGTTTGTGAATTGATGTTGCCTTTCATTGAGTGACATTTTATTTTGTAAAATGGAGTTTGCTCTTCTATAAATATAGAAGGCATGTGTGAGTTATTTTCTACATTAAATTTTCTGAATATTCTTCCTCTCTCGCACTTTACATAGAGAACTTGCAATCCTCGATTGAATTTTCCATTTATGTTTTCTAATCGTTCTAATATCCTTATGCTATGATTTTAATGTAATTCTTTATATCTCAAAACATATTTCCGGCATACAATCTTAAGCACCGTAGTAGAGAGAAAATGATGTTTTAGGAAGAGAATCTCACCTAAAATTAATATCAAGTCACATACAAAACCTTCTTGTTACTTTGTTCAAATTGAAGATCGGTATCTTGAAGTTCTCGGTGGTGTACATAAGCAAGGATTTTATTTGTCATGTGTAATTTGTAATCTACTACATTTATGAACTTTATTTTATAAGTTTGTTTAATAAAAGGAAAAATTACCAAGAATAATCCAATCTATTTGTGATTTTCCTAGAATAATCTCATCTATTGATTAATTATGAATAATCCCAACTTTGAGGGGTATTTTCATAGAGTAAACCCGGTGACCAGATGACTTGTTATAGCAAGTTTTATTTTTTTTTAAAAGATAAATTAAAAAAAATATAAAAATAATTTTCAAAAAAAAATTTATGATCATTTTATTTGGAATTTTTTATGTAAAATTTTAAAATTTTTCTCTAATTTTAAATTAATTTTCAATTTACTTTTTCGGTGAATTACCTACTATAGCAGGTTATCCGGTTACCCAAGTTTACTCTAGACAAATGCCTTTTAAAGTTGAGATTATTCATGATTAATCAATAGATGGGATTATTGTAGGAAAATCACGAATAGATTGGATTATTCTAGGTAAATTTTCCTTAATAAAATTAAAGTTAACAAATATGTGTCGGATCCAACTAAACCCAAACCCAGACTTAAAACGTTTTACATTTCAAAGGTTCTGTTAGTAAAATGGGTTTGTACGTTATATACAAGTCTAAATTGAATCCAAAGGAGATAAAACAGGTTTAGATGAGTTTGAAATTGGTTTTGGGTTGTGTAATGGATCGGGTCAAGAATAGGATGGGATAGGGTCCACAGTTACATGGAACGTGGAACGTAGCCACATTTCGCGATCCAGGTTCGTTCGTCTCCAATTACCACAAAACGCAACCCAAATCGTTCAAGGTGACGTCCCGTATAGAAGACCATTTTTTAAAAGGAATTTTGGCCTTCATTTTCAAATTAAACAAAAGAAAGAAGGAAATACTAAGATGAAACCTAAAAAAGTAAAAACTTCTACATAAAAACAATTTCTGAAAACAAAAAAATCAATTTAATTTAATTTTTTTTTCAAAAATATTTTTATACATATTGTATCTCGTACCCAATCGTCCCCTAGCCAATCTAGGTTGTGTTCATTGTTTTCATTCCCGTCCCACGTTCCTCATCGAATGTCGTTTCAGGTATCAATGATAGGGTCTGAAATGAGTCAGAGCGTGTCTGAGTCGACTCTCGGTCTAAAGACTCATATATGACTCAAAACAGACCCAGGCCCTCTTTTTTAGACCTAGACTGAGAACCAGACCCTAAAATTAGGGTTGATTTCAAGGTGAATCCAATAGGGTCTTAGACTCATGATCATTTAAATCCCTCCCCTTCTCATCTTAACTCCACTCTTCTCCACTCATCTCCAAATTACATGAATTATCTCTCCATTTTTGTGGCGGTAAATGTATGGCTGATGGCAACGGGATAGTGATAGAGTTTTGGGCACCATTGGAGGCTACAGGTATGGTAGAGCAGTTTACATAGAACAATGGAAGTTGCCTTCTTTTCTAAAAATCAAATGCAAGGATGGTTGCGCACCTAGGGGGTTTCCAGTCACAAGTATGAATATTGCTAATAGCATGAAGAAACATGTGGTACTTCAAACCCATACGTAAAGTGCAGAGCCAAGTCCCTAAAAATCGTTACTCTCTTAAAGAGACATACTAATTTTTTTTATCTCAAAAAAAAAAATTAGTATGCCTCTTTAACTTTGCGACATTTCTATCGTAAATATGTCCCAACCAATTTCTTCAATTCTTATCCACACAATTTCTCTCATTTTATCATTTTAATCCTACCTACACAATTTAATGGTCGCAACCATTTTCTTAATACTTGTGCCATTGGTGGGTGTTGACAGAGGGGTATTTCAGAGACAAAAATTAACACGAACATATGTCGAATATAGGCATAATCATGTCACTTTTTATTGCCAAATGATCATAGACAAGATAATTTTAATTTATGTGATCAAAAACCAAGATAGCAAGCATATAGATATAGTATCAAATCACAGCAAAACCTCATCTTCTACTACAAAAAGCTATTCCCAAACAATGACTAAGTTCAGTTATTATAAGTTCTTATTTAACTATGGCGGTACTGTTGGTAAAGAAGCAACAATAACAATTAGAAATTTGATAACGTACCAGCTCATTTGTTGTGTTTTTATGGCCTTGATGCTTCTTGGATTTCCCCAAAGAAACTTCCTCATGCAATCTTTGGCTTTCGGAATCTCTAGGCCTTTTAAGATTTTCTTTATGTTTTTTCTCATGCAACCTTAGGCTGCCTGGGGCATCAGCAACACAATTGTTTAGAAAACTGGACCTTTCTTGCCTTGAAGTCTTTCCCTCATTAACAAGTTGATTTCCTCGTACATAAACATCCTCACCTCTATGCTGCACACCTAGCTCCTCAACCCGATCTCTCCTCTTTATTTGTTCAACATGCCTCCCTGTGTCCTTGTCATGGCCCTTAAAACCTTCTCCTCCACGAGAATGGCTATGGCTAGCCCGAGTCTTTTCTTCGACATTTCTGCTGCTCCTAATAGGAGGTCGTCCATCTTCTCTCTCCCTTCTGGGTAAAATTTCCTCGTATGATTGTTTAGCTCGATACCATTCATCCCTATCTCTTTGTTGTTCACCCCTCTCCCTCTGCATCCAAACTTCATCCTTGAGCCGACCAGATTGATGGTTATCCAGCTTCTCTCTAATCCATGACTGATCCTCTCGCTTATGTTGACTACAAAGCACATCTCTTTCACGCTTCCTACGATTACTGCTGACATCTCTGTGAAAAATAAAGCTATCGTCTTTCTCAAAAAGATTTTTTCTTATATTCTCATCATCCTTCCTTCTTTTACCATGACGATCGTCTAAGATCTCATGCCGACTCTTTGAAGCATCATCCTTTCCCCTATACCCCAACCCTGCATCTTTGTCATGATAACCTCCCCAGATGCCATTATCCAAAACGTCTCTCGAATGAAGATATTCATCTTTGTCACTTCTATCAAGTTCGCTGACATTAACCCTACGCCTGGATACTGTTTCATCAGCACGTTCCTTCCAAGAATTTTCTGCCCAAATCCTACGTCCTTGTGGATCGCCATCTCGTCGTTGCCAGCTAACTTCAGAGTATTCCCTCTCTTTCCTCCGATCACTACTCTCTGATTTTGCATGAAGAAGATTGGCCGAATGAGGATCCCAGTCTCTACAAGAAAAATAATCCTCCTTTCGTTTTGCTAACATGTAATTTCTTTCTATCTCAATTCTTCTATCACGGTCCTTTCTCCGCAAATCATGTCCAGCTTCACCATGATTCCTCTTGACATCACCCTGGTAAGTGGATCGTCCATTTTGCGCAATTTCCTCCTCAATCACTTCATGCCACATCTGATACTTTCTGCCGTTTCCAGTCGTTTTACTGTTGTCACTATTTCTGGAGGCCTTGAACTCACCCCGTTCTTCAACGTCAATAGTTTCTGGTGGCTCAGTTTGAGAACTTAGTTTTTGTTGTTTAGGGGAATAATCGCTATGCTTGTGCTTGGAGGTATAACCAGGAACAGCCATATTAATGTCATCAATACTTTTACCAGACTCTACATTACCTGGAACATCTTCAGCAACAACAGATGTCCCTTCCAAACTTCCTTCTCGGGTATCTTCCATAGAAGTGGCAAATGACAGTTCAGGACTGTGCTCAGCTTCCATACTTCCAACAGAATCTTCCCTTTGAAAATCAAGTGATCTTTTATCTAATGCACTGTCACCTGAAGACATATGAGGAGAACTCTGATGTGCCTTTTCCTTCATCCATCTAAAGAGCAGAAAAGAAAACAATAATTACATATATACAAAGGTAAATTACATATCTGTTACCATCAAACCGCTAATTTTACTATGACTTCATTCACGTGTAATTTTCATATTTAAATGAAACAAATTAGGAACGTTCTCTGTAAAAAAAGGAAACAGTAAACATTGTTAACAAATGCAACATGCTATTGAGGCTTCAACTCCAAGTTGAAGCACACAACAAGGAAAAGAACTAAAAAAAAACTAGTACACTGGAATACAAAGCAAAGTAGATCAAGGGTCTACATCCAAAAGTATACGTGCAAGCTAATACACTGAAATCACCCCCCACCTCCCTCCCTTTTTCATGAAAGCATCCTGAGTCCTGACAGTAAGCAAGGACCTGGTAGCATGACTTAAGTTATAAATCCACACACTTTGTCCGGTCTTTTTACTTGCAGCACTTCCTTGTTGTGCACTATCCTATGCATATATTTGACCCTTAATATCTTTAGTAAGGCAGAAGTAAAATTTATAGAGTTTGTTATCAAAGTACACATTTAGAGAATCAAATAAGATCCCATTTAACTATGTTTTCCAAATATTGAGCACTATGCAAGTGCTAGTCTAGTGTTTGAAGGCTTTGTCTTTCACCATTGTGACAAGAGTTTGATTCTACTACCAACAAGAACGATTAATTCTTCACTGCTCCTTGCCTGTAGGGATTCCTCCAGCCTTACAACCGATCAAAAAAAAGGTACTATGCAAGTATAGCTTGTAAAAGAAACCAGAGGAAGTATATATTAGACATGAAAGGTTGTATGGCTATAGAAACAGCAACTAGACATGATTGAGAATGTAATAACATCTCATAAGTACCTTTCCTCCTTTGGTGAAGCAATATTTTCAGAAGCATGGCTGTTTGAACCAGGATTGTGATCACTTGGGGCTCTTTCAGGTGCAGATCTGTCCTCTTTCTCATCCATATCAGCACCAGAAACTACACTTGATGATGTTCTCCGAAAAACATCAATATATTCATTCCCACACTGAAGATCATCCTCATCAACCACATCCACCTGATCATCCTCTTTAGTAGAATCGTTCCCTTGATGCTCTTTGGTATCGTTACCATCATCAAACAAATCCTGCAAAACAATCTGTTTGCCCAAAAACCATTTAGCCCATAGTGCAAAATTTAACACATTTTAAACAAACAAAAAAATTAGATAGACGCCGCACAGAAATATTATTACCTCGATAACTGTATCTGAATCACGAATTCGTGGTGGCCGAGTGTCAACAGAGGGAAGGCGCTCTCCACAACCAGTTTCAACTTGTATGGCTCTTCCAGTCGGCTGAAAGAAAAATTGAGGGAACCACTAAGCATATTTGCAAAGTAAATGGAATTGAAACGGGAAACTTGGATAGCATAATACCAATGGGGGCAGCACACGAGCAGATCCTTTATCCAGGTTACCAATTTCAACATCAGGTTTAGCAGTTTCCACATATTCAGCTTTAGAGTCAAGAATTCCAGCTGCTGCTGCAAGTTCAGGAGGCATATCAGGATCATACTCCTGAAATTTATATATGAATATATAAGAGATAGTATGATCTTCAAACAAGTACAAGTAAATCTGATGATCAAGTGCAAACCCACCACAAAGCAAACCTTTAAAAAACCTACATTAGTAAAATATCTTAGTATCCCATGAGAACTGAAATCAAATAATGCACTTCAAAGTTCAAACTCTAAAATTGAGCTTTACTGAGCTTAAAATAGCAAAGCCCAATAACTGGCCAACTTGTTTTACATCTACTAATTACCTGTTCTGCACGCCCACTCTCATATACCCGAATTTTACTTTGCATTCTAGATTCCAAACGCAATAGTTCCTGGGAAACAAAACCTCAAATTAGCAGCCAGCCCTCCTTTACACACTTTAGTATAAATTCAGAATGTTTGGATATATACTGCATTACTTCTAACGTTGTAGTCAACTTATCCAAAAGATAAAAGAAATTAAAAAAGGACAAATACTGAAAGATTGAGAGCAAAAACAAATTCTGCGCACCAACTGCTTGCAATGTTCCTTCCAGCTCTCCTCATTCAAGCCAAAATTGAAAAAATCTGATTCATCTACACCAGCATATTTCCATGGTTTTTCCTCAAAACTATCAATATCAACATCAAATATAGTCCTGCAGAAACATCAACACATCATCAAACAGCAGAATAAGAATCATACAAGTCAAAACATATTTCGTTTAGAAAACAAAGGATCAAGAAAAGAAAAAGAAAATAACTACTTATAATAAGCGAAAAAAGAGGATGCCGCGCGTTTACAAAAACAGGGCATGAAGAAAAACAAGCACCTCAACCTTGAAATGGCAAATAAATACATGTCAAGTACATCAAGTAATTATCCCTTAAATCTCAAGCATCACTAGTCTTTATCAGTTTTCAAAAACAAGGAATGACAAGAGATACTCCAAAGAATGTCGCAACTTCATCAATACCAAACTATCTTGATACCAACATATTCCAGCATACAATTTCTGCAAAGCTTACACTTAATTTTGTTTCCTGGCTATGGATTTCATATCAGTTGATGCAAAATATTGTCCATCAATACAAAAGTTTTTAGGTTGATACCAACATATTCTAGAGAACAATTTCTGCGAAAAGCTTACACTATATTGAGTTTCCTGGCAAAGGATTTCATACCACTTGATGCAAGATATTGTGAATCATTTCTTTAAATATGCTGTCACGAAAACACAGATTTACAAAAGGTAAAATTGTTACGAGGAACCACTTGTTGGATATGTCAATAAATCACGCCCTCGTTCCTCTGGAACTTTAGAAGTAGCTATTCCAAAGTAATCAGTAGGTTCCAGGTGTCTGTTAAAAGTCGATTATTGATTCCTGGACCCTGGTTATCTTGTCCAGAGCCAACAGAATGTTGCTTTAAATGAAATTGCAAGACTATTAGTTGTCAGCTTGTAACCTATCACATTTCATGACATATTTGGGATCAAAACATTGGCATTGCCGTTATTGACTTATTGTTGTATTGTTGTGAGAAAACAAGGGGCTGGATTCCAATCCCTTGCCCGTTCTCTTATCATGAATTAGGCAATTCCGCTCTTGATCACAAAATTGACTGAAAAAGAGCTCTACTTACATAATGCAGTACAATACGAACATACATGCCTAGTTCTCTCCTCAAGGAATGCTTTGCAAACGCAACTAAAACAACAATAGCATATCCAGGCCATAAATTTATACTCTGTTCATTTTTTAATACTTCAAATGGCTCTGTTCATTTTTTCATAAAAACGGTGATAAAAATGAGATCACCTAATGAAGAGTATGCCACCATATGAACATGTACAGGGTGTATATACATGTATAGATTTATGTCCCTTTGTTCTGATAGGGCCAAAGATTTATAGCTCTTTGATTTCGGATTATGATGGACATATTATTCTAACCTCCAGTCCACTCAAAATAATCCCAACAAACTGAGTTATCTTAAAATAATCCCTATTAATACATGCAATTTGTGCAAATTCATTTTGACCTAGAATAAATGGTTTAAGTTTCAACACATACGTAACTTAATCGAGTGCCCATTTCTTATTGCTCTTTTTCTTATTATTTGTATCTTTTCTCTCCCCTCATCCCCTGGTAAATCAACACAATTTCCCAAGCTAAGTCCAAACATCGGTCCACCAACTTGTCCTTCCATGCCCCTCTTCACCTTTCCATCACTCAACCTTCCTAAAGCCAACATTTTCCACTCAAAAAGTGAAGGTTACTCGTCAAACTATGTCGTCATATTCAATCGAAATATAAGGAATCAAGAAAAATGCAATCAATGGAAGATCAATGTATTCATTTTAAAAAGAAATATAGAGGTTTAAATTAGATTACGAAGGACATTGATAGGATGAACCGAGAAGCACATGAGGATACAAGCCAAACATAGAAATCTAGTTGCAAAATTTGCAAGGAAAAATTACTCTGAATAATACTACCTTTCAGTTATTTCCCAAGAATAATACGAACTTTCAATTAACCACAAATAATACGAAGTATAAGCTATATTTTCCCGTGGTAGTCCTTTTTACCCATAACCGGTTAAAAAAATTTTTAACCAAAATTTAATTGTTTTTCTAAGCAACATTAATCTATGAGAGAGAAAGCATATGTTCATTGTAGCCTTAATGACCAAAGCTCTCAACTCTGAAAACTCTTCCTCTCTCACACTACATTCATACAATTCCTCCATTGATGACCTGAACCTAAAGCTTGGAAGGCACGATTTGAAGAAGAAGACACTCAGACTACATACACACGTATAATGGTTAGTTTATTGTTCTCAATTGCATTATTTATCCTCTAAGTTTGCTAACACCAAAAAATTAGGGTTATAAATTTCGAAAATGAAGAAAGGGAATACATACTCAACATCAATTAAATGAAGAAGGCATTCCATTTGCAATTGATTTTCTAAATTGAGATGATGATGAAGAAGGGGAATACATATTCAACATCAATTAAATGAAGAAGGGGAAGATTGGAGGAAGTAATTAAAATGAATGAGGTGAAGATTGGAAGATTGGAGGAAGTAATTTAGAATTGAGAATTCTGGAAAAAACGAATGAAATAAGGTTGGAGATGACTTGTGATGTGCAACAGTCAAAATTGACCTGTTCTACCGGTTAAAAACCGGTCAAGTATGCCACGGGAAAATACAGCTTATACTTCGTATTATTCGTGGTTAATTGAAAGTTCGTATTATTCTTGGAAAATAAGTGAAAGGTCGTATTATTCAGGGTAATTTTTCCAATTTGCTATTGGGCGGGTAGCTAATGTAAATAGTGTAAAGTCATAAGGGAAGATGGAAACATAAAATATTGTATTAATTGCAATAAATTAAGAGAGACCAACAAGGAAAAGGGAGCAGAGTGGTAAAGTGGGATCCAACAAACTGAAAGTCTGAAAAACATTTCTAGATAATAATGACAAAGGAAGAGAACATAAGCAGAGGTGCATAAACAAATAGTAATTAATTGCAGAAAATAGAAAGGCAGTTACAAGCTTTCAAGAACCTTGTTCTTATCAAATCAAAGAATATAAAAACCCAACTTCACTCAACACCGAGTTATCCACACCTAGCCACCCAAAAAACTCAACATGCAAAATATGGAAAAGAAACTTAGGATATCATTGTGGAAACTGAAAATATATAAAATGCCATGATGAAGCAAGTGGTCCCACATTGGGTTGATAAATTATCTAATCTTTTTCCGGAGATGGACAAGATTCACAATAGACAAACACATTTAGTAGCAACAAAGAAAAGGGATGAAATATAATTACACGAAAAGCAACCAATACTAGAAAATTGTGAAGGAAAAAATAATTTATTTTATTCTCCAATTATCATCAGCAAAAGAATTTAAACAAAAAAAAAAAACCCTCACTTGTGGGACGGAAGAGTGAATTCCAAACCACGTCCAGGCACATTGCTACCCCAAAAGCCTGGATGGAAACCCTTTTGCATAGGAGGACCTTTCATGCCTGGTGATCTCCATTCACCCCTTCCACGACCAGCCATAGTGCTAACATTGACAGGGGGACGAACTTGACCAGGGGTTGCACCTGAACCAGCAGGAGGTCCTCCAGGAAGAGGTGGAGCACCAGGTCGTACGTACTGCCAAAAAAAAACGGATAGCATATTCAGCTTTGTACATCAAACATCATCAACGCGAACAAATAATTGGATAGCACCAAATGAATATGTTTATATACACACAACTTCACCATATTTTCCTTTATGGGAGAGGAGATAAACAAACAGAATTATAATAATTTACATTAAGAAATTATTTCACAATTTTTTATTGCGCTATCCAATAGACTACTTCGATCCTTAATATTCTTCATTTTTATTAGGCATAAGTACAATTATAAAGACATGGAATCATCAAATTACATTGAAGAGTGACAGCACGAGAAGATTCATAAATGAATAGGAGCTACTATGCACCTGTAGCAAGTAGAAAAAGTACATAAACAAATGCAATTATGAAAAAGGGTGCAAAAGAATGTGAAAGATCAAATAACAAGTTGACCACGTTAATAAAATCCCACGAGAGAGTTATTAGGAAAGAGCAACAATATTCTGAAGGAAGATAAGACATTTTATATAATGCATGGACACAAACTCTAGTCAACAAACAACAATGAACGCAGCTAGCATCTTTAGACTAACAAGTTTTTGACCCAAAGTGTAAGTTCCAAGTTTGCTTTTCGGTTTCAAATATAATCAGCATCACCAGGGCATCAAGAGTAGGATAGTGTCACATTAACCCCAATTGCAAGTTATATTGAGAAATAATGACACTTCAACTTTTCTTTCAACATGCCGCACTTTTATTTTTCACAAACAATATAGATTAAAGATTGTTTCGATGTACCGAACAGGTTGCTTATTAGTTGCTGCAATGGAGGCCAATTTTCCAAGTTTAAATTTGATCAACTCAAAGCCCATTTAATAAATTTTGATTTCATTTGATAGCGTTAAAGAAACAGAAGTTTTTATTTGTTATTTTGTTTTGTTTTGGAACTGGTATTGTTGTTGCTACCCTTAATAAAATCCAAAGAAATCAAAACCAATACAAAAATAGTAGTTTACAAGGTGAAAAGCTTTTTAAGAGGTGCTTCACAAACTAAATTTTAAAGAAAAAGATATATAATATAGGATCGCAAAGAGAAGGCAACCAAAAACTAATGACATAGGTGTAGTAAACTGTATGAACGATCCAGGGTAAGCATAAGAACATCTTAACTCAGGACAAGAACATCAAGGTTCGGAAGGAGTATTTTGAAGAGGTATCTAACGCATAATAAGAAATTGTTGCAGGAGACACAATAAACGCTTCCTTGGAAGAAAACACAAAACTCATGCGAAGAATCAAAAAATCAAATGTGGAAGGGACTTTGAAGAATATGAAGCTAAAGAAAGCGATTGGACTAAATATATTAAAGTATAACTTGGCTAACTAATTTAATCTACTAGAAAAGAAATTCTAGAGCCCATTTACAAGAAGGGAGATGTCTAAGATTGCTTTGACTACCAAAAAATGAATGTAATAAGTCAGACTATGCGATTATAGGAAAGTTGCTACCTCGATCGATACAAGGAAACGTGTCTAGGTGCATGTTTGCTAACGACATTGTATTGGTAGATAAGATCAAAGAGGGTTTAATGCTAAGTAAGAACGATGGATATATGAGTTGCAGTCATGAGGGTTAGATTAAGTCGAAATAAGCCAGAGTACATGAAGTGCAACTTTTGCACTAATGAGACACTGACAGACAATGAAGTTAGAAGAAAAATTAATCACTCCAAGCAGATACTTCAAATACCTCGAATCCATATGTAAAGTGTTGTGACACACCAGCCATGAGGGAAACCCGAACAATTACATATTAGAGGAGGATCAGAAAGAATAAAGGGCATAAAGGAAATAATTTGGGTATGCCAGCTGGATAGCCAGCCGAACAAGATGTTATGTTTGGTACAAGAAGTTGTTACATCGGTTACATTATTGTTATAAATATTAAGTTCTTGCTATCTAGTTATTAGGCTCATGCCTATATATAAAAGAGTCATAATCCCTTATAGAGTTTTATTTTGGATCAATAATCAATAAATCTTGGAGTCTAGCAGCACTTGGATTCTATATGTTCAATCTCAATTCCGTGTTTCCGTTTTAATATCCACATCCCTAACCCCTAATAATCCAATAGTGAATCCAACTAATGGAACACATTGAACAAGATTTTGAAAAAATGAAAGATCTCTTCTCTGAACAAATGAAAGATCTCTTCTCTAGACAAATAGCAACATCGGAGAAAAGAATTTCAAGAAAGCATGATAACGCAGATAACACCCTTGTCTAGTTAGTGGAAGAGCAAATGAAGTTATTGGAAAGGGGAATTCAAATGCCATAAAGTTTTAGAGGCCCGAATGACGCAACTCCTAATATTGGTGAGTTCGGGGGAAGGGAAGGAAAAAAAGAACCGCACAAATTCCAATACCAAGATACTGAAAGTAGCTAAAAATTTTTAAAAATTAGATTTACCAACCTTCGATGGTAAAGACCCGATTGGGTGGATGATTAAGGTTGACCAAATGATGACGAGAAAATGGAGGCGGCGGTGGTCTATTTAGAGGGTGAGGTATTACTTTGGTACCCAATGGGAAAATCAACAGACCACCTTGAAAACATGGAATGAATTAAAGGCACTGAGAACCAAGCTTTTCGGCCTTTGGATGAAGGTGATCTTTATGAACACTGGTTGTTGGCTGAGAAGAAAGGGACGACACAGAAGAAAGGGATGGTAGCGAAGTACGGGAGAAAATATATAGGTGACGTAACCCATCTAGAGTAGGTTCCAGAAGCCACAATAGTTGGGGCATTCTTGAGAGAACAAAAAGACGATATCTAAAAAGAATTGAGGGTCTTGGGGCCCACTACTTCAGAATAAACCACGGATTGGGCTAAATCAACAATAACCCTAACCATACGCCTACGTTTACCAAAAATCAATGTCCCTCAAACCAGAAAAGGAATTAAATTGCCTCATCTATGCTTCTCATTTTCAGAAATTACAGAGCCTCGTCCTAGATGGAAACCAAGAAGTTCCAGTGAGGTAAAAATACGGGAAAAAACAGGAAACAGGATTGTGCTTTTAATGTGACAATAAGTGGTCTTAAAACAATAAATGTAGTAGAAGGGAATTGAGTGTTTTACTTAAGATAGAAGATGATTAAGAACAAGGGGAAAAGGAGGTTAATAAGGTTGGCGAAAAAGCGGGGGAGCTGGTGAACACATCTTCAAATACAGTAATAGTAATGGGAATTACCAACCGAAAAAATAATAATAATTAAGAAAAATTGGAAAAGCAGAGATCATTGTAATGATTGATCCAAGAGCCACCAACAATTTTGTATCCACTCTTGTGGTTAAAAATTGAGAACACTATGCGAGGAATGTGAAAAATTCAGGGGTAATACTGAGAAATGGAAAAGAAATGTTAGGACAAAGAGTTGGAATCTGAAATTACAAAACTGAGAATAAAAATAGATGATGATTTCGTATCCTACTCGTTGGGAAATTCAGAATTAATACTAGTGATACATTAACTAGAAAAATAGGCCCAGTCACTAGTCATCACTAATTGGAAAACCCAACACATGAGTTTCTTATGGAAGAACACGGAAGTGGTTTTGGTGGGACACACTTCTTTGAGGACAGCCAAAGTTGTCTTCGAAAGCAATGATGAAGAAGATTCGCATTGAGGGAGGAGTATTGGTGGAATGTAAAGGCATAGAGGAATTAAAACCAAAGAAACACATATTGCATTACCCAAACGTTTTTTAACCTATTCTTGACCTAGCTCCACAAAGAACTCACTACACCAAATAACCCTTAAGGAAGGAACCAATCCCATACCCTTTTGATATTCCCATATGTAGAAAAATGTGATAGAAATAATTGTTTGTGATATGCTTAAGGTCGAGGTCATACAACCTTCAACTAATCCTTTTCCTAGCCCAGTAATTTTGGTAAAAAAGAAAGATTGCTCTTGGAGATTTTGTGTCGACTATAGGGCCTTGAACAAAGAAACAATACCAAACAAACATCTCATACCAAGCATTAAAGAATTATTAGGTGAACTCCAAGGGTCACTGATGTTTACCAAACTTGATCTCAAATTTGGATACCACCAAATCCACATGAAAAGCCAAGACATTCATAAAATAGCCTTTCAAACCCATGAGGGACATTGCAAGTTCATAGAGATGCCCTTCTGGTTAACCAATGCCCCCTCCACCTATCAAGCCCTTATGAATGGTATTTTTCACCCTTTTCTCTAAAGTTTGTATAAGTTCGTATTGATGACATACTAATATATAGTAAGAATGAAAGGGAGCATGTGGAACATGTCGAGCAAGTGTTGCATTTCCGAGAAACAAACTAGCTAGTCGTAACTGGAGGGAAGTGCAAATGGAGAGCGATGGGTAGCCTATTTTGGGCATGTAATTTCCTTGAATGAAGTAGCTCTTCAATTATTTACAACACGCGAACGAACAACACATGCGCCCTCTTCCATAGGCCTTATGAAATCTTGGAAATGGGAGCGTGGTTAAGTTCTAATGGAATTCTCACTTAGAGGAGGAGGCACGAGAAGATCAACCTTTGGTTCGCATTCATCAATCCTTAGATTAATGGACTTCTTCCCCTATCGGCTTCACCAAGGAAGGAGCAAAGTTTCTCTAGAAAGGCAGCCAGTCAAAATCTTCCCCTTTATACTAATTATTTTACGGGAGAGATCTTCAGAAAGGGGACACGCTGGGGAACTCGAGACATATTTGAGAATCTTTGCGGAATGGTACCAGGAAGGAGTGAGGGGATAGATTAACCGACCTGTGAAGGACTGCAACAATTGTCAGTAGCTAGGTGTGGGTGCACATCATTATGGACTTCGTCATAGGCCTACCAAAGAGGGCATGATACGATTTTAGTAGTAGTGAATCGCCTAACAAAATATGCTTACTTCGTACTCCTCAAACACCCATTCATCTCATGGCAGGTAGTTGTTAAGTTTTATTAAGGAAGTGGTAAAACTTCATGGTTTTCCAAACTCCATAGTTTTCGATCAAGATAAGATTTTCATGAAGATCTTTTGGCGTGAATCATTCAGCTTACAACATACGACACTCAAACATAGCACCACTTTCCACCCGCATAAAGATGGGCAGATTGTGATTGTGAATAAAGCCCTAGAAACGTACTTACAATGTTTTGCGAATGGACAACCTCAAAAGTCAGCAACTTGGATTCACTGGACAAGTTTACAAAAACACGTCTCCCAAAAAAGCAACACAAATGACTCCACTTCAGACGTTGAATGGAAGGATCCCGCCCCATATTGTTCGATTTGGTTATAAGCAAACAAGGGTCAATAGTGTGGAGCAAATCTCTAAGAAAGAGACGCCATTTCAAAGAGGAGTTGCAGTTCAACTTGACTAAGGCTCGGTAGAGAATGAAGTACTATGCTGACAAATATCAGAAGGAAATCTTATTCGAGGAAGGCAAGCTAGTTTTCCTTGAGCTAAATCCATACAAACAACGATCCCTAGCTTCAAAGATTAATGAGAAGCATGCTTGGCGTTACTATGGTCCATATAAAGTAGTCAAACGAGTTGCAAATAGGCTGGAACTTCCCAACACATGCTCAATCCATCTGATTTTATACGTCTCACAACTCAAGAAGGAGCTCACCCTACGCCATTTCACCACCCATCACCGCAGATATGCAATGCTTCCCACAGCCAGAAGAAGTGCTAAGGGTTCGAGTAGAAGATACGACTCATCTTGAAATTCTGGTGCAATGGAAGGATTGCCACCAATTAAGGCAACCTAGAAAGATTATTATGCAAAAATGTTGGCTACTTACCCTTATGCCTCCTTGAAGATAAGGTGGAATTTTTACCCTAATAATTACATGAAAAGGAGTAGAAAGAATAAAGAACATGAAGGAAATATTATGCCAGCTAAATAGCCAGTTAGGGATGGCAATAGGGTCGGACTCGGCTCGGATTATACATACTCCGACTTTTCTCCGATAATAGTCGGACTTTTGTTTTCAGTCCACTTCTACTCGGAGTCGGATTATGCATACTCCAAGTTTGCCCCGACTCGGACTCTCGGATCTCCAACGGAGTCAGATGCAGAGCTGGATTTAAAGCATACAAAATTAACAAATATATTTTTAAATACAATTTAACAAATATATTTTTAAATACAATTTAACAAATATATTTTAAAGCATACAAAATTAACAAAATATATTTTTTAAATACAATTTAACAAAAAAAATATGAACTTGAATTTGAATTCAATTTTAACAAGAGAAATAATCCTACTACTAAAATTTAACAAAATTTTCTCGTATTTCGATTTGGCTTATTTTATTTCTCTTGATTTCATTTGTCGTATCTTGATTCATTAATCTAAATAAAAGTACCAAGTAGTTTTTCAAAATCGAAAATTACAATTGCTATGAGAGAGCTTGAATTAGTCACTTCTAGAGTCAAATTCAAAGTCGGAAGTCCTTCAGGGTCGGAGTTGAGTCGGATTCTCGGATATTTAATAAGGTCCAACTCTGGTCCGTCTCTAACTCGGACTCGGATCTTAAAGTCGGAGTCGGATGACTTTTTCGCGATTCAAATCGGATTATTTTCCTCGGGTCGAGTCGGACTAGGGTCGGATTCGGATTGAATTTCCATCCATATAGCCAATTGGATAAGAAATTGTTATGTTTGTTACAAAAAACCGGTTACATTCTTATTATAGCTATTATGTTCTTGTTATCTAGATATTAGGCTCATGGCTATATATAGAGGAGTTTCAATTCCTTAGAGGGCTATGTTTTGGATCAATTACCAATAAATCTTGAAGTCTAGATGTCTTTTCCTCTTAATTTCCACATCTATCACAATATGAAAGACATCCAACAAGATGTGACCCATAGAATAAAGTAAGAATCGCAAATACAAAGACCAGCTAATGGAATTTTATGTGAATGAAGTGATGCCCCTAAAGCTAAAGAGCAAGTACTATCAAACGACCATTAGACCAGCGCTACTATATAGATAAGAATGTTGGGCTTAAATGATCGTGGTGGGAGGATTGGAATAGCGGAAATGTGATTGTTTCGATTGATAAGTAGACATACCATGAGATAGGATTCAAAACAAAGATATAAGAAAGGGTTAAGCAGTCGTAAATATTGGGGAAAATATGAAAGACAATCGTCTAAGATGGCTTGGGCATGTGCAAAGAAGTGATAATAGCAAACTGGTAAGGAAGATAAGAAAGTTGGAGCTCGAGAAACTTAAAAAAGGGCGACGAAGACTAAAGATGACCTGGAGGGAAGGAATGGAAATCGATATGAAGGATTTAGTCTGAACAATTGAGAAGTAAAAAAAACGAAAAAGAATGGAGAAAAAGAATTCAGTTTGACGTCCATTAACACAAATATATTGGCTTGGAGAATTCAAAACATCCAGATACCAATTTGATGCCATCTTAAGATATTCTAAAGTTCTTATTTAGTTTGACTACCAATTCTGCAATTCAACAATAGATGACTAGAGGAAGACTAAGAACATTGAAAAGCTCAAGAAAACGCCAACCACACGTCTAACATATCTAAGTATTTAATCAGACGTGTAGCTAGGGGGATTCAAATTCGAAACATTTAGATACCAATTAGATACCCTCTTTAAATATTTTGAATTTCTTATTTAGTTTGAATTTACTTTTTTGGCAATAACTTTGGCTAGATTTATATTACATTTTGAATCTTGAATTTCAATTGTTTTTCTATAATTAGCCCATTTAGGATATGAAATAAACAAATTATTACTTATATTTGTCTTTCTTTGTTTTTAGAAACTCTTATAGGGAGTGAATCGAATCGTTCATGCTAATCAGATCATAGACAAATATGAATCATGTTATTGGAATCTTAGAATTAATTATATGGTGCATTTTGTTGTACAATCCTTTCTTTTCTTTAGCTCACATATACAAAAAGATTATTCTACCTTCACAAAGGCCTCACACCATAGCCAAAAGAGTTAGTTAATTCCATTTAGATCTAACTTTCCCTAAAATATATCTTATGTCGTCATCTGAATTCAAAATCCAGATCATAAACCCAAAATCCCCTAGATTCCAAAAATACCACACGTCCTACTTAGCCTTATCCAACCCAAAACTCATCTATCACTAACATACAAAATTCCTATCCATACTCGCCAAATCATATAATGGTAACCTTGATAGAATCACAATGAAGATTCAATCTTTACCCATAATTCTTAATCCCATAATACAATTAAACCTCAAAAGCTTCAGTATTTACCATTTAAACACCCCAACAACAAACGGTTTTCCATATCCTTTCATCTCTGTTGAACCTAGTTTGTCAAATCCAGTCGTCCATCACCTTTCTAGATCAACACCATAACTTCTAAGGATGTTCAAACCAATTTTGAGAAGATTTTCTAACTGAGTATATCACGGACAAAAGGCAAAACATGATAAAATGTGCATTATAACATGCAATTCGTGAGCATTAGAAAGAGGTGTTCATGGGTGAGTTTAGGCGGTTAACAGTCTTGGCTTGTCTCTAAAAACCTCTAGATAGGCCTAAAGTTTTAGAAGCAAACATACTTGCTTTATTTGCCACTAACCGCCCTTTTCTTAGGGAGTGTAGTTTATAATTGAGTATATAACTATACTTTAAGGTTAAATTGTTTTTGTTACAATTTACGAGGAAAAGAATATTATTGTTGATTTTAAAATGTGAATTGCTAACATATTATCAATAATAGTTATAGGATAAAAAAATCGGCCCTATAAGCATTTTTATAATAATATAAACTTCTATGCGTAGTTACATGGAACATCGCTTATACGATTCGAGAACGTCGTCCCTAATCACCATGAAACCCAACCCAATTCGCTCAAGGTGACGTCTCGATGCAGCACAGTAGCAGACCTTTATAATAAGATATTTTAGCCTCTATTTACAATTAAAGAAAAACGAGATGAAACCTAAAAAACGAGATGAAACCTAAAAAACTAAAAACAATTCCACTTAAAACAATATCTTAAAGCAAAAAAAACCATTTTAATTTAATTTTGTTTTCAAATAATTTTTTTATACATAATGTATCTCATACTCAATCCTCTCGAGTCAAGCAAGGTTATGTTCCTTGTTCCCGTTCCTTTTTTCTGTTCCAAACTAAATGTTGTTCCAAGTAACAATGCTTCTAAGGCTTAAACAAAAATATCTACTTAGGTGGATAAGCTTGAATGTAAACATAAAAATGGTTGCTTGCTTTTTCTAACCTTAATGTGTAATTATAATACGTGAAAACTAAAAATGACAACGCATCTTGAAGTTTTACTGTTTAACTTAAATAATATAATATAATATATATCGGACGGCTTATGCGTGGGAGTTTTTTTTCCCGCTACCTGCCCATCCTAGAACTTATATAAAAATGCTTACCAAACCCACCCATTTTTCGAGTCAGGTGGGCCGAATCTAGCCGACATCTTTAGACACTCAAGAATTCATATTAAACTTTATACGGACTTTTGGAAGACCAACCATATGTAGTGTTCACTAAAAGGTCCAAAAAGCTTGTTACAAGACGTGATCAACAACATGGTTCTTATTATCAAAAAATGATGATGAATTGAACGAAATTAATTGCTCGCCGCTCGAAGCGTAGACACTCTTGCTCATCTTTGAACAAAAGGGATAACTTCCATATATGGTATAACAAAATAGAGGCCAAACACATTTTACACAACATTCGACAAAAGAATAAAGTTAATGCATAGAGACAACGGGCATAACTCTTTATTATTCAAGATGTTTTAATTCAAGCACACTATCTTTTGAGGAGGAACAGATAATTCTAAAAAATACTTGGAATTTGTTAATACTTAAAAGAGTTAACTATACATTACAATGTAGAAAACATCTAAAACGAAGACATGTTAAATCTACGACTGAAATGGCAAGTATATACATGTAGTTATCTAAATAAGGAAAAAAGACTATACAATATTGATCAATAGCTAAAATTACTAACAAGACCTGATGAGAATCCCGTATAGACTGACCTTAAACTGAGAATGAAAGGAGTGATAACCAAAGTTGCTATAACCAATCTTGGGAGCATTTGGTAGTCCTGCATTATTAACTTTAGAAGCATCCGCGGCTTCATTGCCTTCTGCAGATTGGCCTGCTTCATCTCCCCAGACTTGCTCCTCAACAGATTGAAGACCTCCAGTTGTAGCAGCAGCATCGGGATCATCCAGTATGACAAGAGATTCACCATCATCATCATCATCGCTCCCAATCATCATTCCATTGGCATCCATACCCATACCCATACCCATAAGGCCATGGTTATGGTCAGTCTCATTCAACACAATCTGTAAATCATCCTCAATATCACTGTCACTGTTCCACTCCTCACCAGCAGGTGTTGGTGCGGGTGCGGGTGTGGGAGCTACAACGGTGGTGCTAAGCCCAGGTATGTGAGGTTCCATACAAAATTCATCCTCACTATTGGCATTCTGTTGTTTGTCATCAAACTCATATCTGAAATCATCCAATTGTTTCTCTGGATGTTGTTCTCGTTGCTGTAGGGAATAGAATCGGCGGACTGCAAAACCCTAGAATTATTAATTACCTTATTATGTACATCTTCAACCTCTTCTGAGAGGTTTTCAACAAGATTTACATCAGCATCAAGCTTCATCGTGGTTGTAAAATTCGAATTGGGAACATCAACATCCATATCTTGGGATTGAAAGTTGAGATGAATTGGACGGCAGGAAGCTTGGTGCGAGGCCAAATTGGATGCAGCCGCAGAGGCAACCGAAACCAAAACCGAAGAAGATGATGATGATGATGAGGGGAAGGTACTAAGAACATCGGTGTAGAGATCTCCGAACTCATCGTCATCCTCCATGGGAGCAGCTGAATTAATTATTAATTATTTGAATTTATTTATTTTAATTAAAGAATGAAAAACACAAAGATAAGAAATCTAGACTGTACTAAAGCCCAGGGATTAGGGATTTGGGATTTGGGATTTGGAAATTGGGAAGCTATTCTTTTCTTCTTCAAATTTCAGACTCTTGAGTTGAGTGTTGTTTTCTTCGAACTGGCGATGCTTTCCTAGTTCCTACTACTACTGTTGTACCAGTTTGCTCATCACAGTATAAGTACATTACGATATCTATTATCGGCCCGTTTGGTAGGTGGTAATAAACGATGTTAATGGAAATGGAAAATTTAAGTAATTTTGGTTGAAAATCTCTAACGGCCCATTTGGTTAGTGGTACTAAATGGTGGTAATGGGAATGATTTATAGTGTAAAATTTCATTAAAACTTTTATATCATTCCCATGGTAATGAAATTTTGATCACAAAAAACTTTTATTTCATTTGGTTAGAGATTTTTCAACCAAAATTACACTAGTTTTTCATTCCTAAAACCGCTTTTTATTATCACCTACCAAACGGACCGTTAGCTACTTTGATTTTCATGTTTTTCCAACTTCAATAATCACATTTTCTTCATAAAATTCATTCCAATGCATTACCATTGGGAGAGACGGTATTAGGTGGTAATAGAAATTTGTATGCAAAAAAACTTTTTTGTGATCAAAGTTTCATTACCATGGGAATGAAATGAAACTTTTGATGAAAATTTACTCTATAATTTATTCCCACTACCATCATTTAATATCATCTACCAAACGGGCCGATAGAGTAGATCGATACACAAATAAAAAAAATGGTACATTAGTTAAATCATCATATTTGGATAATTTTATTAAAAGTTCTGGAAATGAATATTAATTAATAAGACTTCATTACATTTTGGGATGATTTTTTTTTTTGGTGTTTATTAACAAAAAAAAATATCTAGGAAAATAGTAAAGAAGATTATGAAATTGTGTCAAAAAATATCAAATTTGGTCTCATGTTATAGATCTAAAAAAAATATAACCCTTTGTATAATTTATTTCTTTACAAAAATTTAATTAATTAGACAAGAGTCGTTTAAATAAATAAAAACCTATCTTTTTTATCCAATGAAATGTCGCCACTTGGAAAGGGATGCAGGGGTTGTATCAGAATGTTGATTTTGCTGATTTTTTGTGCTAGTGAATGCGTGACATGTTGCAAAAATGTTGAAAAAAAATTAATGATCGTTTTATTGAACGAGTCACATGATGATTCTTTTTCCCAACCTTTTCTTGACCCACCTCTGATAAGATCGCCAATAAGAGCAAATTTACTCTAGTTTGGTCATGTGATCCATAATTAGATCATAAGTGATACTCTTATGGAGTTACTACAAGATGAATGTTCATGAAAAATTGGTAACTAAGAAAAATAGAATTTTTTTATAATAAAAATAAAATTATCTTTTAATTGAATAATAAATTTTCTGAAAGAAAAGTGAAGACCATACATAATAAAAAAACGAAAAATTACCATGAATAATACGAACTTTATTTGATTTCCCTACAATAATACGAACTTTCGATTAACACTGAATAATACCAACTTTAATGTGGATTTCTCTCTAGCATCCTTAACCTATTGGTAACCTACAATTATAGGTTAACTTGTCAAAAAAAGGGATAAATCGAAAGTTCGTATTATTGTAGGAAAATTAATAAAAGTTCGTATTATTTATGGTAATTTTTTCTTATTATTATTATATTGTAGGCAATAAACTTTTAAATTCTTATGGCATTTTTAATTTTGTTTTCTATTTGTTTTTTTTGGCAAGTTGACATACAATTGTAGGTTACCAACAAGTTAAGGATGCTAGAAGGAAATGAGGAAACCAAATTCTATTTTATCAATTTTTCATTACTTTCTAACTAATTTTTCTACTTCTGTAACAATAAAGTCCCTTAATTTTCTATCTTACTAACTTTATTTTCATATTTTGACTTTTACTTACCCGTTAAACATTAAACTCAATCTAAGGGGGCCATAAAATGAAGTTAATGAAAGATATGTGGGGACCATAGGTGTAACAGAAGCGACAATCTCGTTACATAATTAATGTTTAATAATAATGTTTATGCAAAAAATATTGCGGAAGTCTTAAAATGCTGAACTGTTAAAAACTTTAAATCATAAAAACTAAAACTATTTAAAATAAAAGTAAAATATTACATCCGATAAGAAACATTGTTTGCTAAAAATTAAAAAATGTAAAAGTACATCTACATCAAGTCATCAATAAAGACACAAAAAGCAGCTAAGTTCTCGATAAATAATAATTGTTGCGGCCTGGATCGGAACCTGAAACTAAATCCTGCAAAATGCTGCCATCAATGATACGGATGACAGCCGATTGAATCGGTCAGCGGTAACGCCGAGCATAACATCCTATCCAACTCAAAATATAAAAATTATACACTACATTTACAAAATAATAATTTAAGTACGAATTTTAAATTAATTGACACCATTGTATACTTTTATTATATTCTTTTACTGTTCTATACTTTTTAGTCATTAAGATACCATTCTAAATCCTGACAGAAGTACGTTACTGCCATTTATACAATTTGGTAATCTTAACACTCAAGTAAGTTCATTTGGTTAATACTCATAACCGTACCATGATTCACAGGCCACTAATCAAGTTCATCACTAATCAACAAACACAACAATATGACACCTGATATATGTAAGGGTCTGGTTAGGTGAGGACCGTAGCCCTAAACCCTAACTGTGGTGGGAGTCGTCACTCCTCCAATACAATGTTTATGCTCGAGCTCCACAGGATAGGTAGCGAACCCCCTGTCTTACACCGCATTTTACGTGCCGGCCAACACGGACGCCGGGATTTTACATGCCGGTCCATGGTTCGACATTACCTTACTATCAGGGTCATTCAATCAATACTTATTCGCACGCACAAGTACATCATATTTTTATTACTACAAGTTAACTTTGAAATTAATTGACTTTGACCAACCTAGTTGGTAACTTCATTCATTTAATATAATTCTTAATCATAACTCTTAATCACTTTTATGTTCATTACTAAATTTTTACACATTAAATTTATATTTAACTTTATTATAATAGCTCACTAAATTCACTCTAATAATTAGCTTAATATTCTATTAATAGTCTTCAAATTAGTATTTTCCTCATGTAGCTAAAAAAAATATATTTTTCTTGGAATAAGTTCCCAAAATCTACATTTCTAACTTTAAAACAAGTAAAACTTTATTCTCTTCACAAAATTCAATATTCTAACTATAATTCAAATTAAAATTTGCATCCTTTGGATAAGTTTCCAAAATTCAACAAGCTCACCAAAAATAATTTTTTTCAAGTTTAGAAGAACAAGTAAACTTATTAGATTTGCAAAAATCAACATTCTAGTTATAAAACAAATAGAGGTTATAATATCACAAAAATCAATATTTCAGACATAATTTAAGAGGCATGTTTACAAAAAAAATAGCTTAACATCTTTTATATAAATTTTGGTCAAATAGTTAGCGAATAAAATATTTTGTACTGAATAGTGATTAAAAGTTACTATTATAATGAAATCTCATATATCCAAGAAAAACACTTCAATATTTAATAACTTATAAAAATTTCTCAAACATATCTTTTTAAATAATTATTTTATTATTATCACAAAAATTGGTTTAATAATTTAAAATAGTAAATCAAACTCAACATTTTTTTTTTATATTGGTCGAATGACCTATGAGTGTTTGGGACCCTTTTCACATAAAAAGAACGACTTAATTTAATTTATCATACTAAATCTTAGATAAACATAACAACTTACAAAAATAAAAAAATTACGTAATAACTTAGAAATTTACTATAACCTTGAGGATAAACTTAAATCTCAAAAATAACGTATAATAACAATATTATTAATATAACCATACTTAATAAATAAAAAAAAAGTTCATAACCTTACTATCTTATAAACTAATTTGAAGGCTAACATAAACGTATTAATAAAGTTCTAAAATAAAAATCCTTAAATATAATAACATTCCTAATGTAACATATAACTCATAAACATACTAGCACTAGTTTATAATAACATGAATCATACTTATAAATATCACTAGAATATAATTTTGCACCCAACATCCTAAACTTGTTTAAAGATTATA
The DNA here is from genome assembly GCA_019776075.1 of Amaranthus palmeri. Lineage (NCBI taxonomy): Eukaryota > Viridiplantae > Streptophyta > Magnoliopsida > Caryophyllales > Amaranthaceae > Amaranthus > Amaranthus palmeri. The sequence continues at coordinate 67,838 of JAAKBH010000980.1, forward strand.
AAATTAACACACTAAATATGTTTTTAGCATACACATACTTAATATAATCTTGATCATAGTTTTATTAAACTAACTTCTTACTAAAACATATCAACATATTTCATATTTTGCATATTATAAAGTAAATATAATGTAAAATTTCACAAAAAAAAGTAGGGTAAGAAGTTATACCATACTAACACCAAGGATTAGTACTAAGTACTAATTAGGAAAAAAATAAGATATAAGACCCTTCAAGATAGATAATTATGCTCCAAAGATAATTAATCTAAGCTTCCAAAATAATGATGATCTTCTAAGCTCCCAAAAGAAATAAATCCCAACTTCAAAAATAATGATACATTATGTACCCAAATTAATAACCCAATAATACTCCAAAATGATGATGATTTAAGCTAAATAAAGAGTATTCTAAGCTCCATTTTCTTGAATTCTTTCAACTAATAATAAAAGTATTAATGTAGTAAGATGTTAATGAAGTGAAGGTATAAGAAAGAATGGTAGAAAGATTTGATGAAGGGGTGCAAGTGATCTCATGGATAAGGGAGGTATTTATAATGGGTGTGGTCAACTTTGTAGTTCTAGATTGTATGAATAAGAGTATGAGTATGGAAAAAGACTAACTTGTGTAAGAGATTTAGAGTGTGTAAGTTGATTTGTAAGAGTTGGAGTGTAGGAGAAAGTTATCTTGTATAAGAAAATGGTGATAGCTTGTGTAAGTGATAAAAATCATATGTTTGATAGAAATAATTTTTGGTTCATCATATTTTTTTGTTCTAGTTTATCCAAGTGTATATATTTTAGAATAATGGGTAAGTTTGATCATGAAAATATGATAGTTTACTTAGAAAATTTTGATTAAAACTATACTTAAAGTTAATAATAAAAATACAACTTCTTTTAGGTATAAATTAATTAAACAAAGTTATAAGATTACAAATAATAAGTCGTAATGTTAGTTTAAAGAAGAAAGTTAAAACGTAACGTTTTACAAAACTGTAATTATAATAATAAAATTTTACTTTCATACTATAAAATAATAAAATAATATTTTAGTGCTTATAAAAAGATTTTAAACAAAATAATATTTTTAAAGTTTAATATTCAAAAGAATTTACAAAATCAGAAAAAGGTTTAGGAATTAAAGATGGTTTGAAATGGATA
>JAAKBH010000981.1:0-68901 GCA_019776075.1 Amaranthus palmeri
AAGGCTCTAAAATTAGGGATGAAGTGACTTACCCTTGAAGATGAAAAAAAACAGCAAAGATGAAGAATGAACAGATTGAATAGATGAACAGATTGAACAGATTGAACAGCAAACGAACGAACCCAGATGGCCATTTCAACGAATGAACCCAGGCAGCCTCTGAAAACGAATGAAAAGCAAACGAACGAACAGATTGAACAGCAAACGAATGAACCCAGAATTGGCCACTTAACGAATGAACCCAGATGGCCACTTCAACGAATGAACCCAGATGGCCACTTCAACGAAAGAACAGATGAAGAATTGAAAGGCAAAATTAATATCAAATCCCTAAAAGAACGAACCAACCCAGCAGAAAATTCGTTTGTGCCTTGAAATTAAAATCAAACCAAAACAAAAGGAGGAGAAATGACCTGCTTGTGAGAATTAGCAACGTTTCAGAACTCCAAATGGGCAGAATCGCGAGATTTTGTTCAGAGATGAAATTGCTTGAAATGGAGAAGAAGAGTTGCTTGAAAATCCCGCCTCTTGAAATCCCGCCTCTAATTTCTCTAATTTCATTATTTGTTTCTTGTGTTTAAACACAAGATACAAATAATAGTTATTTGTATCGGGTGTTTAAACACAAGATACAATTAAGTATTATTTGTATCGTGTGTTTAAACACAAGATACAAATAATACTCCCTCTAATTCACTTGTGTTGTCCCATTTCCTTATTGGGACAATTCACATCAATTGTCTCATTTCCATTTTGGTACATCTTTTTTTACCTAAATACCCTCACTTTTCCAATTCCCAATACCCCACTACAACCTTTACAATTAATTTAATCAAATTAAAACCCCACTTTTATAATTTCCAATACCCAACTACCACCTTTACAATTAATTTAATCAATTAAAATACCCAACTACCATCTTTACAATTATATAATCAATTAAAATACCCAACTACCACCCACTTTTAATATCCGTGTCAATCCCAAATGGGACAATACAAGTGAATTGGAGGGAGTACTTATTTGTATCTTGTGTTTAAACAACCGATACAAATAACTATTATTTGTATCGCGTGTCTAAACACAAGATACAAATAAGTATTATTTGTATCTTGTGTAAAACTAAAAGATACAAAAAGCATTATTTGTATCTTATATTTCAACAATAGATACAAATAGGGGGTCACTAATGAGACTTTTTTTACTAGGTGTGTGTGTGTGTATGTGTATTTCTGTGGAGAAACTTGAATCGACAAGAGACCTTATGAACACCTGAAGATGAAGTGTTGTTGAATCTCAATTGTATTTAATTTGTAGATGAACGATTTCGTTTCTTGCACCTATGATCCTGCACACAACAAGTTAGTCTTGCTCGGGGGGTGATCTCTTAGATAGAGTTGTTCATGGGCGGGCTACCTGCTAGGCCCGCCCAAACCGGCTCGAAAAATGGGCGGGCATGGACAACGTTTTTCAAAAAAATTTTAAGTTTGGACGGGTAATACCCGCCCGCCAAGATAAACGGGCGGGTAGCGACACCAAAAAATTACCCGCGGGTATACCCGCCCGCCCTCTTAATTTAATATATTATTTATTAAATAATTAATTTTATCAAATATTAAACTATACTGCTACATGACCCATATCCAACTTTAGTTTATTACTTTTCTACTAGCCTTAAGGTTTACTTCTTTTAGACTTTAATATTTTTAACCCTCAAAGCACTCAAGCAATCGACTATCAAAGTTCAAACAAGTAGCCGACTCCACCGTCTATATTCAATATTCATGTAATTTGACTATTTTGAGACTTTATATTTATTTAGAGTATTTTTCATAATGTATTATATTATTTTTGTTCTTATAAAAACTTAACTTTATAATATGATTTATGTTTTAAATTTTTATATAAAAATACCCGCCTACCCGCAGGTCCCGCCCGCTTTAAAAATGGGCGGGTAGCGACAAAAAAATATGCCCGCGAATGCGGGCGGTCTTTTGAATATTTGAGCCCGCGGGTAGAATTTTTAGGTGTTACCCGGTCCGCTACCCGTCCAAGCCCGCCCATGAACAGCTCTACTCTTAGAAAACCCCTCCGATGCTTAAATCAAATCGAGGATAGGAGATCAAAGGATGAAATAGTGAATGCGTATGAGATAGTTATTAGAGAATGGTGGTTGGGGAGAGATGAAGGTATTCAAGGGTGTATGTTTTTGCAGAGAATTCTTGGTTGTGTCTCCTGAACTTGCCTTAAATGAACTAAGTGGAGATATTTATAATAATTAGTAAAAGGATGAGGTGGCAGATAATTAAGGAGATCATGGGTCACAAGGGGAATCATAGGTAGTTATCTTAACATATTAGGTGGTTATTCCCTTAGGAACCAAGCAATAGAAAGGAAAAAAGGCCAAAGGGCATTTAACGGTAAATAAAGAAGATTAATGGGGAATAAAGTAATTTACAAAAAATAAATAAATATAACATAAATGTTACCATTACATTTAGCCCCGCGCTAGAGGGATAATGTAAGCGGAGAGCCTCAGTGATCCGAGACATCTTTCTTATGCGGAAAAAGATCCATCAAAAGTTAAATTAAATGCTCCCAAAATATTGAAATCGATCTGACAAGCCCCAAATTGACTATTTAAATGTTGAATTTTGCTTTGGGATGACGAGATTGGGACATATATAGAACAAGGTTGGGGATCTGACAAGCCCTAAAGGATAGTTATACCTAATTTGATGAAGGAAAGTTAAAAAAAAAGGTAAAAAAATTACTCAACAAAACCTGCTACAACCGGTTGAAAATTGAGTGGGACTGTTTTCAGCGAAATTCATCAACAATTGGGATTATTAAAAAATAATCAATAGTTGGGATTATTTCTGGCCAACGGGTGATAGTTGGGATTATTCTTGGTAAATTTTCCAATAAAATAAACCAAATATTTCATCTTGCAAAACATAAACATTTTCTTTAACATTGTAAAACAAGACGCCATTTTCATACGGTAGTTTAGGGAAAAAAAAAATCAAACTTCAAATAAGTGTTAGACATAATTACTCACATTACATAAGGAACGCGATCGGACGGTAAAAGAGAATTTAACAACAGCTCCCGATCAAATAAGTTTGATACCCTAGATTCAGTTTGAAAAGGGATTGATAGACTACTCATATCAACAAGGTGCATCTTCTTTTCATGGGAGCCCATTTTCTAAGAACTCCATAGTTAATCGTGCTTGTTGGGGAGCAATTTTAGGATGAACTACCTCCTGGGAAGTTTCTTGAGTGCGCATGAGTGAGGCCAAAGTGAGCTGGAAAGAATTGTGTTGGTCTGTGGGGCTAGTCTACAGTCTCCATGAGTAATCGTCGGTGGTCCGTTGGGTAGATGAAAGCGAATGGGTAGATGAAGGCGACGAAGGCGAGGAAGATTCCAATTGAGATAATAACACAACAATAGTAGATAACAATGAAGAAATTAGAGAATGGGTAGATGAAGGCGACGAAGGCGAGGAAGAACGTATTTAAGTCTCATTGGCAAGATTTGGTCCAATCACGTTTTTAATCCTACCGCATTTATAACGACGATTAAGAACGTATGGGTTACGCAATACGGGGTCGACGTTTCCATGATAGAGCAAAATATGTACCAATTCCAATTTTATCATTGGCGGGATAAAGAAAAAGTGCTAAAGGGGCCGCCGTGGCATTTCAATAAAAGGGTGATTCTCTTGACGGAAATGGTCGAGGCGCAAAAACCTTCAGATTTAGATATTTTTGCCCTTCCTAGCTATTTGGGCTAGAATTTATGATATACCTTTTAAGGGAAGGTGCAGTGAGAGTAATGCAAGGATGATGGGGGATAAAATTGGGGAGTATATGGAAGTGAACAAGTCAGATAATTTGGGAATGGAAAAATCCTTGCGTATAAGGGTTAGATTGAATGTACGGAGGCCATTAAAAAAACATGTATCGATCAAGATACGTGGAGGGGAAATTTGTACTTGTCCAGTTAAATATCAGAAGCTCCTTATGATTTGTTTCTACTGCGGGAAGTTAGGGCACGTCACGAACGATTATAAAGATGTTTTTGGGGATAATTCACATGTCAAAAAATTTGATCTGTGGCTAAAAGCGTCCCTATGGAAACCGGTTGTTCTAGATGACATGAAAGACGGACATGAGGTGAAGCAATTGTGTGGGCGAAGGCTCTTTTTCTCATAGAAACCCATACAAAAAGAACAGGAGGATGACAATCATCACTATAGTATTAAGGATGTCACTTCATTGTTGGATCAGGTTACCTTAAGAAAGCCAGAGGAAGATAAAGAAAGGGTAATAGTGGCGGTGACCATTGAGGAACATTTACACAACTCTGTTTTTTTTAAGGATAGTATGGTTATGCCTCGCGCTGGTACTGCTGAAGATAGTGATGATCTAGATATCCACTAGCCGCTTCAAAACGAGACCAAAGAGCATGATCCAGATGACAATGATGTTCATTCCCATAATGATGAGAATAATAGTAAGAATAATAGTAAATTGTCTAATACTAATTCTATTGTTTTTTGTACAGGGAGAAGAGTCAAGAAATGGAAGAAATTTGCTAGAGCGTTTTCGTCACACTCAACAGCTCCATCAGTGTATCTTACGATGGGTGAAAAAAGATCAAAGGAGAATGAAGGGTATGACGAGCTTATGGTTGACGTAGAAAATCGTGGGCATTTCAAGAAGCGAGTGGTTCCTATGCAGGTTGACCAAGCAACCATTATGATAAATACTAAAAGTGGCGAGCCCCACAAAATGGGCTCTCGGTTCTCAATAAAGGTTGCTATTTTTTGGAATTGTCAAGGGTTAAGGATGCCCTCGTCAATGAATGCACTTCAGTCCCTAGTGCGAAAATACTCCCCGGGTTTTCTTTTTCTAAGTGAAGCAAAAAGTACGAAAAAGGAAATTCATAGGATTCAAGATCGGCTTCGTTTTGATAAACGTGATTGTATTGAAGCTATTGATAGGGCGGGTGGTCACTCTTTATTTTGGACGCCAGAGTTTGAGGTTCGGGTGATGGTTAAGGATGCCCATGTCATTGATTGTCATGTTCGGGAGGAGGGGGATCGATCGTGGAGAATTACGAGGGTTTACGGATGGTCTGAGAATGGTCAAAAATATCACACCCGAGATTTAATTAATAATTTGGGGATAAATTACAATACTCCATGGGTTATTGGGGATGATTTTAACGAGGTGCTACAAGAATCCGAGAAAAGATTTGGGGTGGGTATTGATTTCAATGATCTAAGTGCTTTCCGGGATTGTCTTAATATTAATGGCCTTACAGATTTTGGCTCGAAGGGGTACAGGTTTACTTGGAGCAATAAAAGATTGGAAGGATTCATAGAAGAGAGACTTGATAGATTTGTTGCGAATTCGGCGTGGTATGATCTTTTCCCGAATGCTATAGTCGAGAGTTTGATATGGGACGGATTAGATCATCTTCGTATTATTTTACATGGTAATGGTGACTTTGAGGATGAAGGGCGCTTGGTTAGGGAGGTTGATCGTTTATTTCGCTTTGAAGCTAGGTGGCTTCAACATGATGATTTTGATTCCAATATGCGAAATGTATGGGGCGTGGTTAAAGCAAGATATTATGAGGATTGGAGCAAAGTGGAGCTATTCATGGACGGGCTTGGGCGGGTAGTAGACCAAGTAGCACCTAAAATTTCTACTCGAGGGCTCAAATATTCAAAATCTCACCCGCATTTGCGGGAATATGTTTTTTGTCGCTACCCGCCCATTTTTAAAGCGGGCGGGACCCGCGGATATGCGGGTATTTCTGATATTAAAGTTAAAAATATATATGATATTATAAATTTAAGTTTTAGTAACAATAAAATATAATACATTGTCTAAAATACTCTAAATATATATGAAGTCTAAAAATACACAAATTACATGAATATTGAATATAGACGATGGAATCGGCTACTTGTTTGTATTTTGGTAGTCGACTACTTGAGTGCTTTGAGGGTTAAATATTGAATATAAATGATAGAATTAGAAACTCTAAAGTCCGAAAAAACAAACCTTAAGGCTAGTACTAGACTAATAAACTAAAGTTGGGTATGGGTACTAATTATTATTGTCGGGTATGGGTCATTTAGTAGTATTAGTTTAATAATTAATAGAATATGGTATTTAATAAATAATATATTAAATCAAGTGGGCGGACGCGTATACCCGCGGGTAGTTTTTTGGTGTCGCTATCCGCCCATTTATCTTGGCGAGCGGGCGGGTATTAGTTTAATAATTTTTTTGAAAAACGTTGTCCATGCCCGCCCGTTTTTCGAGCCGGATGGGTCGAGCCTGGCAGGTAGCCCGCCAATGAACAGCTCTAGAGCAAAGTGATGGAGGAGTGTGGATCCCATCTTAAATAGTGGAACAAAGAGGTTTGCTCAGCTTCTTATAATCGTATGGCTTGGTTAATTAAGAGACTCAAAGTGGTTCGCAAGATGAAGCCTACTCCTAGTGTTATTGAAGAAGTTCGTAATGTGGAACGTGGCCTTTGCCTCTTAAGACAACAACAAGAGATGGTGGCTTAGCAAAGATGTCGCCCTTTCGTTCTCAAAGACGGTGATAAGAACACCGCCTATTTTTATGCAAAGCTTCTAATAGGAGAAGACGTAATCGCATTAAGAGTCCTGAAGATTCGAATGGGGTAAAATACAAGAGTCTGGAAGGATTAAACAAAGTCGTTGTTGAGTATTTTTCGAATCTTTTTTCTACTTCGAGACCCAAAATCACTGTAGACCATGTGGATTTTATAAAAACAAGAATTACTAATGATATGGCCAACTCATTGATTCGGTCGTATATTAGGTAAGAGGTTGAAGCCGCTCTTGCTGAAATGCATCCTTGCAAATCCCCGGGTCTTGATGGCTTTCTAGCGTTGTTTTATAAGAAATATTGGGATCTTGTAGGAGATGATGTGTGTCATGGGGTGCTTATTTTTAAATAATGGGTTTATGCCGGAAAATCTTAACTACACCCATGTTGCTCTCATTCCAAAAACAAAGAACCCTACTAAGATGACCGAGTTAAAGCCGATTAGTTTATACAATGTGTCGTACAAACTCATTTCGAAAGTTCTAGCTAACCGTTTACAGGGTATTCTTCCTTTCATTATTGAAGAAAACCAGAGTACCTTTGTTCCCAGTCGGCTTATTACCGACAATATTTTGCTTTCGTCCGAGGTCTTCCATTTCATGAGTCACAATCATGCTAAGAAAAGGGGTTTCATGGCATTAAAATTAGATATGAGCAAACCTTATGATCGTGTTGAATGGGATTACGTCGCTTATATTTTAATCAATATGAGTTTCCCCACTATGTGGATTGGTAGGGTTATGCAATGCGTCACCACTGTTACTTACTCTTTTTTGGTTAATGGGAAAGTTTATGAGGTGAATGTTCCAAAGAGAGGTTTACATCGGGGCGACCTTCTCTCACCATATTTGTTTCTTCTCTGTGCTGAGGGTTTGGGAGCTCTTATCAAAAGAGTGCATCAAAACAATTTACTCCATGGCATTTCCATCGCTCGTAAAGCGCCCTTTATTACTCAGCTTTTCTTCGCTGATGATTGTATAGTGTTGCTCGAGCTAATGTTAGGGAAGCAGAAGTGATCTTGGGGATCCTTAAGGATTATGAGTGTTTATCGGGTCAGATGATGAATTATGATAAATGTGGTGTTTCTTTTAGTAAAAGCCTTTTAAGTGACATTATCCCTCATGTAGGGTCGGTTATGCAATTCAAGAAAGTTTCTCTTCATGATAAATATTTAGGGCTTCCTACTATTTTTAAGAGATCCAAAAAGATTTCTTTTACAGGTATCAAAGATCGCATCTGGAAAAAATTACAAGGCTGGAAGGAGAAATTATTGTTGAAAGCAGGGAAAGAAATTCTTATTAAGGCAGTTGCCCAATCTATCCCTACTTATGCCATGAGCTGTTTCAAACTCCCTACAGATTTTTTTAATGATGTGAAAAAGATTATTAGGAACTTTTGGTGGGGAACATCAAACTCGGATAGGGGCTGTAATGGTTCGACTTAAGTGACTCGGATAATCATATGAAAATATGACTCCATTTCACACATTGGACACTAGAGAAACATCTTCTTTAGGATCGTCAACGTTCCATTGATAAAGGAATATAAAAGCGGAAATAAAACATATGATGGTAACAAATCTACGGTAGTTCCAACTGTAACACCCTCATAATTAGTAAAATTTTTAAAAAGGATTTTTAAAGAAAACATCAACCAAACCTAATCATAGGAGCGTTACCGCCACATCTATCCCTGATAAGGAATAAATGTAAGGCTAAACAACTATATAAAATAATTCTATGCGATACAATTTAAGAACTAAACAATATTTACAACTGGAAGTGAAATTTTAACTGAGACGTAACTACTAATAAAACTATTTTTCTAGGTGAACCTCACTCTACGATCCCCACGCGGTCAATAACCTGCAAAAATAAGAATACAAGAAAACAAGGGAAAAACTCCCAAAATCAGATAAACTGAGTAATTCCAACTCCATCCCGTAAAATAGTTAAGTTTGGAAATAATTTAAGAAAAACAAAATATACTTGAGTTGAAATAATAGTAGAAAATAAAATATTATCAAGCTGAGTTAAATATCAAATTTTATGAGTATAAAATAAAATAAAACATAAGCCAATTAATTAATTTAATATTTAATGATGACAACACATATAACTAATTTTAATTTGAGGGAACGAGGCTTTACCCCTATACCTACTTCATCAAGAGGTCGTCACCCCAAAATAATTCATCAAGGCCAGCAGATTAGTCTCAGGTAACCCTAGTGTATACACCTCTTCTACTTGGATCACAACAAATAGAAGGAAGACCAAAAATCGTATCGAGCATCAAAAATAATAATAGTAACCTGTCGGCAGCTATACTAACCAAACAGGGCAACTTGTTCATCACTCTTATACTTGGATCACAACAAATATAAGAGCTTCTTTCTCATCGTTACACTTTATGTGATTTAATATATTTTATTAATTAGTCGCGAGCACATAAAATATTACATTATACATTTTATTTAAAATGATCATAAATTTTCTCAATATATATCTCAGAAATATCCAACTGAAATCTCATCCCACAATCACCATTTTAGTATCAATCGGTGACAACAACTGTAGAAACGTATAGAGACGATGAAGTGTAACAAGAGGGGGGGTGAATTGTTGCTCGTCGTTTATAGAGTATTTTCGCCCTTTTCTTGCGGAATTTTGTATATTGAAAATACTCAAAACAAAATAAAGAAAACTTAAAGAAACACAATGAATTTAACGTGGGAATAAGAACCACGACCCACTAGGGATTTCTCTTCTCTATTATTTTATGTAAATCACTTCTGCATTACATAAAATATTTCTCCTTCTCCTTCTCTTCTTCTCTCGGTTTCTTTCTTTTTCTCCTTCTCTATTCTCTTTTCTTTTCTCTCTTCTCTTTCTCACTTCCCCCTTAGACTTACCCAAGTCTAATTACAAATTCTCTCAAATAAACCCTTACAAGATTTATCTAAATATGGATGAACAACACGAGAATAGCACAAGGATTTGATCTTGGAATTAATAAGCTTTTAAAACACTCAAGATCTCCTTTTCTTGATAAAGAGAACTCACGAAATTTGGGCACAAAATATTTTCGGAAATATTTTTCTCTCAATGTTGATCGCCAAAGATTTGTGCCGGTTAACAAAATGAATTTATATGCCTTTTAGATTTAGTTAACCCATAATCCCATGATCAAAGATAGTGGGATGTGTGGGCAATTGACGTGAGTAATGTGAATAACTACCTTGGTGGTTATTCCAAGTCAATCTTTGACTCTAGCTAAAAATAGCCAAGATCCTAAACTTTAGGAGGCTTATTTTTAGGAGTTAGTTATTTAATTCTTTGATTTATTCCTTGTGCATTCTATAGCTATTCATCCGTACAACAAGACTAAAAAAGAAAAATTAAAATTAAAATAATTTTCTTGATTAATTTTGTTGACTTCTTCTCTGACCGGTTTCGTTTGGAACAACGTACTGTCTCTATCTGCAACTTCATCAGTTTATCAATATCTGGAACAGTAGACTTGGATTCTACTTTTGACTTCCAAAGTGATCTTCTCTATTGACTTTGTTGACTTTGACTTTGACTCGTACGATCAACCATTGACCAAGTCTTTAGGTACCATCGACGATTATGATAATCGGATATATTACCTACAAAACAATCTCTACAAATATTTTGTTTGTTTATTATTGTTAAGTCATCATCAAAACTCAAATGGGCCAACAAATTCCCCCTTTTTGATGATGACAAACTTATAAACAAACTATGTTAAAAGAAAGAGTAAAACTAATAGCTTTGAACATGTTAGAGATCAATGACAAGTTCAAACATATTTAGTAAATTAAATCGTTACAAGTAATTTACCAAATTCTAAGGCAAGCATATTACTCTAAAATATTTTTGGCGAAAATCATGTGATTAAGCATGACTTCAAATTTTTCAATTTAAAATAAAACAAAACATGAAACGAAATATAGAATAAAAATAACTTAAGAAATATAAAAACATAAATATAAAAACATAAACTAAAAGGATTAGAAGCACAACAAACTAAGTAATTCTAATTAAGTAATTCAAGAAAATTATGAGTTGTAAGAGTCAAAGGTGAACAATGTGACATTCAACAACATCAGTTTCCATATTAACCAAACATAACATAAGTAGCACAACTATAAACTAAGAACCTATCAAAGTCTTTGAAACGAAAAACAGAGAATCAAATTTTCAAAGATGAAGCAAAAACAAGCATTCACAAACATAACATTGTTTGTTTGCCATTCTTCCCCCTTTTGGCATCAATCAAAAAGTAGGGATATGAATCAAATCACAGCTCTAAGGCAAGCATTAGACAGATTAAGATAGTAAGCAGCAAACTAAGTAAATAGATGTCCAAGCATAATTCAAGAAAGCATGCAAGCAAACGTATTAGACCATGGGATAATAGGGAAGGATAATATGAAGGATTAAAGAAGGTGGTTAGTAGCATAAGCATAAAAAGTAAATTGTTTCGTACCCCAGCTGGTACATTTAACAAAAACAGAAAAATTGTTTAGAATTACAGACGGTGTGGCCAACAAAACATTAAATTCTAAGTTGAAACAGAAGCAGGAGGGATCAGGCAGCAGTCTCCTCATCAACAAATTCAGTTTGCACCTCCACTGTGTCAAGCTTCGCACCAAGACGTGTTTCCATGTCGGTGAGTTGCTCAGCAATAGTAGATAGAGAGGCACGAACTTCACTTTGGAAAGCACAAAGTTGAGACTGCAGGATATCAAATTTGCCAAGGATAAGATCAATTGGAGTTGGAGGAAAGGGGGAGGAGTCTCTATCCAAACCAGTGGGTGATGGTGGTGATGTAAATGGTGGTGGAGTAGTGGCAATTGGTGATGGTGGTAGTGATGGTATGGGTGACACTGGTATAGGTGATGGTGGGGCATCATTAGTTTATTTTGTAGGGTGAATGGACGCAACTTCATCCTTACCAGCCTTAGCCTTTGAAGCAAGCCTCCTACTCTTCCTGGGAGCGATTTTAGAATCCTCCTTAATGGGCTTAGAAACCTCCTCATCACTTGAACTTGAGTCAACCTCCTCAAGTTCCTCCTGGGAAGCTTCCCCCTCAGAAGGAGCTTCCTCCTTATCCTTATTCACCTCTGCCTCCTTAGCACTGGCAGAGGGAACAGCACCTTGATCCTCCTTTTTCTTTTCTTTCTTTTCTTCTTCCTCAACCTCCTCTTCATTCTCAACTTCCTCTTCATCAGACACGACCTCCTCAACATCTATGAGGTCCTCTAAAATTCCTTTTTCATTAACATTTAAATGAAAATTTTTAAGGCACTTAGCGCCTATTTGATTGTTTGCGGACATCGGGAAATGAAGACCCTCAAGCGGTACACCGAACTTCTTAAAAATACATGTTAACAACCCTCCATAACCAATCATAAGACCCTTCTCAACACACTCCGGCAAGTGTGACACCATCAAGGACGGAACATTTATTTTAATATGGTTAGCCATGCAATAAATCAACGTAGCATCGCGTAAATTTACTTCACTCCGCTTAGAGTTGCGGGGCAAAATGAATCTACGAGCAATGTTGTACAGCAATTTGTGTAATGGAGACAACGACATGTGACTAAATCTTCTCTTTTCCTCCTGACCAAGAAATTTTAAGACGGTTTTCTCAGTAATACCCGAAAAGACAATTTTTGACCCTACAAAGTAAGTGTCAAAACCAACTGTAGGAACTTCAAACCACTCGCCAATCATCAAACTACTAAACTCAATTTTAATTTCTTTAACAACACTGGAGCAGACACCATTTTCTATAGAAAAGTTTTTAATAAACTCACGCATCAAATTGGGGTATATGTGGTTGCATGAGTAATCGTACATAAGCTTTTCCCAACCCTGATTTTCTAAAATGGCATGAAATTGGGGAAAGAAGGTAGAATCATACCAATATTTGTCAAGTCCAAAGCCGACTGACATTTCCTTAGCTACCTCTTCCGCACTATCAGGATCTATGCGCTTGCTCCTTTTAGGTGGTTTGGATGAAGAAGCACCTTTTGGGGTTCCACGGGTTCTCTTTTCACCGGCATGCATGGATTGTTTTGGCGTGTTGGTCTTGGATGGTTCTTGTGAAGATGAAGGTGGAATATCAGGATAAATTATTTGTAAAGGTTTGGGTTGAGTAGTTTTCGACATTTTCTTGCTTGAAGATGAGGATTTTGGGGTTTTCATGATGAAAGTAAGAGAAATTAGGGATTTGAGAAGGAAGAGTGCGTTTAATGGTTGACGATTTAGCAAAAGTAGTACAAGTAAGGTGGATGTGAGTGTTGGATGGGACAAATGAGTGTAGGGGTTATAAAGGTGTGAAGGGATGGTTAATGAGGGGTTTGTACTACTTCCTTTATGACGGTTTTAGGAGGTGTAAGGGTGGTTATTTATTAAGCTTAGTTCGTTGAATATGTCGATTTAGATAACTACCTTCCGAAACACCTCGATGATCCGTCTTCCATTTTATAAAATAATGTTGGCTCACAGAAAAAATTAAAAAAAAAATGCTGGAATTTGTGGAAAGATAAAATATTTTTGTGATTTTTAAAATAATTTATAATATGTGGGTAATAAAATAATAATATATAATATACAATAAGTTATGCTACTTGGTCTAATTAGTTCAAACATGCAAGCAATCAAGATAAAGTTTAAGACATAAATTTAAATAGAAGCATACCCAAATCTCGCAATGATTGAATAATCAATCTTGGTTGTTGTGGTTGATTGAACCCTTCCGATTTTTCAGGATGTTTTGAGGAGGAATACTAGCAATTAAACGTTAGTGAAGCTTGATCATACCTAGCTCCAACCTCATCTTTTCAAATTGTTCCCTTGGAAGCGGTTTGGTCATTATATCTGCAACTTGATCACTAGTATTGACATGTTTAACAATAATATTTTTATGCTCTACATTGTCCTTAAGGAAATGGTGTCTAATATGAATATGTTTAACTCTAGAATGATGCACCGGATCTTTAGAAATACAAATAGCACTAGTATTATCACAATAAATAGGAACACATTCAAATTTGATACCAAAATCTCTTAACTGTTGTTTAATCCAAAGCATTTGGGAACAGCAGGCTGCTGCTGCTACATACTCAGCTTCTGCAGTGGATAAAGCTACTGTGTTCTGTTTCTTGGAACTCCATGATACCAAACAAGATCCAAGAAACTGTACCATTCCTGAAGTGCTTTTTCTATTCACAAGATCACCTGCGTAATCTGCATCACTATACCCTTTCAAGTCATAGACATCACTTTTAGGATAAAATAAGGATAAGTCTTCTGTTCCCTTTAGATATCTAAGAATTCTTTTCACTGCCGTATGATGTGATTCTTTAGGATTTGATTGAAATCTAGCACACAAGCCAACACTAAAGGATATATCGGGTCTACTAGCTGTTAGATATAGTAGGGATCCTATCATGCCTCTATACATCGTTTGATCAACATTAATTCCGTTAGAGTCTTCATCTAACCTAATGTTAGTGGCCATGGGTGTATGGTTTGTCTTAGCACTATCTAGTCCATATTTCTTTAGAAGTTCTTTTATATATTTTTGTTGATGAATAAAGATACCGTTAGCAGTTTGTTTAATTTGCAAACCAAGGAAGAAATTTAATTCTCCCATCATACTCATTTCAAACTCATTACTCATTAGGTCAGCAAATTCCTTACATAACGATTCATTTGTAGCACCAAAAATAATATTATCAACATATATTTGAACAACTAATATATTCGAACCTTTATTCTTAAAGAATAAGGTTTTATCAATTTTACCACGTATGAACTTATTTTCAATCAAAAACTTAGATAATCTCTCGTACCATTGTCTAGGTGCCTGTTT
The DNA here is from genome assembly GCA_019776075.1 of Amaranthus palmeri. NCBI lineage: Eukaryota > Viridiplantae > Streptophyta > Magnoliopsida > Caryophyllales > Amaranthaceae > Amaranthus > Amaranthus palmeri. The sequence continues at coordinate 14,574 of JAAKBH010000981.1, forward strand.
TAGCCCATAAAGAGCTTTATCAAGCTTGTAGACGTGATCCGGAGAAATTGGGTTTTCAAAGCCTGGTGGCTGTTCCACATATACTTCTTCTTCTAGAAACCCATTTAAGAATGCACATTTTACGTCCATTTGATATAATTTAAAATTCATGAAAGCAGCAAATGAAATAAGAATTCTAATAGCTTCTAATCTAGCTACGGGAGCAAAAGTTTCAGTATAGTCAATACCTTCCTGTTGATTATATCCTTTTACCACCAACCTTGCTTTGTTTCTAACGATTATGCCGTGTTCATCCAGCTTGTTCCTGAATACCCATTTAAGTCCAATGATTTTCTTGTTCTTCGGTTTTGCTTCTAAGTGCCACACTTTATTTCTTTCAAACTCATTTAATTCATCTTGCATAGCTACCACCCAATCCGAATCTTGCAAAGCTTCTACATGATTCTTGGGTTCCATTGTTGATAGAAAAGCGAAGTGTGCACAAAAGTTTCTCATTTGGGACCTAGTTTGTATTCCTTTTCCCATGTCGCTTATGATCAATTCTAGTGGATGCGACTTTTGATGTTTCCAGGGCTTTGGAACAAAGTCTCTTGTGGAGACAGATGTGGAAGCTGGTTCACTAACTTGGTTCTGATTTGGTTCAACTTCAATTCTTTCTTCTTGTGCTTCTGTTTGAATTTCTGGATTCGGAACTGCAGGCTGTTCCTGATCTGCCTGTGGTTCCTGTTCTTGATTTTGATCAGCATTCTGATCTTGTTGTTGTTCTACTAGATCTTGCTCCTTATGTATATTTTCATCATCTTCCAGATCCGCAAGACCTATCTTAAAATCACTTGTTTCTTGTTCACTTGTCATAAAGTTAGTCTCATCAAATATTATGTGAACAGATTCTTCAACACACATTGTTTTCTTATTGTAAACTCTATAAGCTTTACTATGAGATGAATAGCCAAGAAATACCGCTTCATCACTTCTTTCATCAAATTCACCTAAATTTCGTTTTCCATTAACATGCACAAAACATCGACATCCAAAGACTCTAAAATATGAAATATTAGGTTTAATTCCTTTAAATAATTCGTAGGGGGTCTTAGAAGTGATTGGTCTTATTAAAACTCGGTTTAATATATAACAAGCAGTATTGACGGCTTCGGCCCAAAAATTTCTAGGTAAACCACTAGCAATTAACATAGTTCTAGCCATTTCTTCTAAGGTTCTATTTTTACGTTCAACCACACCATTTTGTTGTGGTGTTCTAGGTGCGGAGAAATTGTGACTTAAACCATGCTCATTACAATAATCCATAAACTTTGAATTTTCAAATTCTTTACCATGATCCGATCTTATGTGGACTAGTTGATTGTTACTAGATTTCTGAATTTTAGTAGCGAATGCAACAAATTCATCAAAAGCCTCATCTTTGCTAGATAAGAATAAAGTCCATGTAAATCTACTGTAATCATCAACTATGACAAAAACATATCGCTTACCGCTGCGACTTTGGATTCTCATTGGTCCACAAAGATCCATATGAATTAATTCAAGTGGTCTAGAGGTGGTCACGACATTTTTAGGTTTGAAGGATGACCTTACATGTTTTCCTTTAGCACAAGGATCACATACTTCATTCTTTTGAAATTTTAGGGACGGTAATCCTCTTACTAGGTCTTTAGTACGTAAAGTATTAAGCAATGAAAAACTAGCATGACCCAAACGTTTATGCCAAAGAAGAGGGTCATCTTCTATAACACTCAGACATGTTAAACTGGTTTTAGGAACAGTGTGCAGGTCCACCACGTAGGTGTTTCCTTTTCTGATTCCTTCCAGAATGATGTCACCTGTGTCGTTCCTAGAAATGATGCATTTTTCAGAAGTAAAGTTTACAGAGTTACCTTTGTCACAAAATTGAGAAATACTTAAAAGGTTGTGTTTCAAATTCTCGACTAAAAATACGTTATCTATTGCGTGGGAACTTGACCTTCCTATCTTGCCTTTTGCAATAATTTCACCTTTCATATTGTCGCCAAAGGTCACAGTTCCTCCGTCATAGGCTTCCAGTGAGAGAAATTTTGATCTATCGCCTGTCATGTGCTTGGAACAGCCACTGTCGAGATACCATGAGCTGTTCCCTCTCACTAGAACCTGCAAAACGAACTTAGTTGTTAGAGGGTGGAACCCAGCCATCCTTGGGTTCCGTGTCAATTAAACAAGAATCAAATTTTTTAATCCAAACTCTATCGACATATATTTGGTTCGTTTTGTTGTGCTGTTCCTTTCAGACCTTTTTACTTGGGAGATCAACGTAGACCTTTTTCTTTTTATCATGTTTGTTATATCCTAGACCTTCGGTTCCTTTAGTTTTAGCATTAAGAATCCATTTGGGAACTTCTTTAATTTTCCCTTTATCTCTTGAATTTAATTCAAGCTTAAGTTGATCATTTTCTTTTAAGGCGGATTCTAGGTCGGATCTCATTTGAAAGAGTACATATTGAATTTCTTTCTTAGACTCATAATCTACTTCCATCTCAAATTGCTCAAATTGATTCAATTCAATATTTAACATGATGTTTTCTTCTTTAACTTTTTCTAAGGCTTCTTTTAACATCACATTATTATCAAGCAATTTAAAGAATCGATTTTGCACATCGGATCTAAACGAGTTAAGGTAGGATATTTGGTCTTTACATGCTTTTAGGTCTTTTTCAGTTTTGAGAGAGATGGCGGTTTGTTTTTCTAAATTTTCGTGAGATTCTAAAATCATTTTAACTAATCTATGTTAATCCAATTTAAATAAATAATCAGAAAATGGATCAGGAGACAGTACCTCTTTTCCTTTAGATGTATAGTCATGAGTAGCCATGAGACAGAGGTTAGCTACCTCTTCTTCTTCCACGGGGGCTTCGGTTTCGGCTTCACTTTCGGACTGTCCCCATGCAGCTATCATGGCTTTGCGGAAATCGGTTTTGTTGAAGTTTCCTTTTGTTGGTTGTCTTCCTGTTTCTCTTGCTTTTCCTTTGGCTTTCTCATTCTTCCATAGTGGGCATTCCTTGATGAAGTGCTCGGTACTTCCACATTTGTGGCATTCATATGTTTTGGAATTTGAAGTTCCTCTTTCTTTGTTGTTTCTCTGATTTTTATACTTGTTGTTCCTGAAGAACTTCTTGAATCTACGTACCAGCATGGCAGCCTCTTCCTCATCAGTTTCTGAATCTTCTTGATCGTCTGCTGTCAAAGCCAGACCTTTGTTCCTGGAACTGTCAGCTGTTCCCAGATGTAATTCATGAGTCATCAGGGAACCAGCCAACTCTTCCAGATTAAACTTTGTAAAATCTTTAGATTCTTGAATGGCTGTGACCTTTACTCTCCAACGATCATCTTGAGGTAGGCTTCTTAGGATCTTTCGCACTTGTTCATCAGATGGAATAAGCCTTCCAAGGGAGACTAACTCATTTGTGATGTTCGTAAACCTAGTAAACATTTCTTGAATGCTTTCTTTAGGTTCCATAACAAATCTTTCATATTTGGACATGAGCAAGTCAATCTTGGAACGCTTAACTTCGCTTGTTCCTTCATGGGTAACTTCCAGCAGATCCCAAATTTGTTTTGCTGATTTGCAACCCATAATGCGATTGTGTTCATTAGGACCAAGCCCACAATGAAGTAATTTGATAGCAAGAGCATTCATTTCCTTCTTTTGAAAATATTCTTTTTCATATTCTGTGATAGGTTTTGGAACTATCTCGTTATTGGAGTTGGTAGTAGTTACCTTAAAATCTCCAACTTCGATGACTTTCCAAACTTGATAATTTTCGGCTTTGATGAAGATCTCCATCCTGTTTTTCCAATAAGTATAGAATTTGCCATCGAACATTGGTGATCTCTGAGTAGAGTACCCTTCTTCCATACGCTCGTTCATTTTCATCATCTCTAATACACCAAGATACGGCTCTCAGGGTTTCCTGATTAAATGAGGAACAGGGCTCTGATACCAATTGTAGAAACGTATAGAGACGATGAAGTGTAACAAGAGGGGGGGTGAATTGTTGCTCGTCGTTTATAGAGTATTTTCGCCCTTTTCTTGCGGAATTTTGTATATTGAAAATACTCAAAACAAAATAAAGAAAACTTAAAGAAACACAATGAATTTAACGTGGGAATAAGAACCACGACCCACTAGGGATTTCTCTTCTCTATTATTTTATGTAAATCACTTCTGCATTACATAAAATATTTCTCCTTCTCCTTCTTTTCTTCTCTCGGTTTCTTTCTTTTTCTCCTTCTCTATTCTCTTTTCTTTTCTCTCTTCTCTTTCTCACTTCCCCCTTAGACTTACCCAAGTCTAATTACAAATTCTCTCAAATAAACCCTTACAAGATTTATCTAAATATGGATGAACAACACGAGAATAGCACAAGGATTTGATCTTGGAATTAATAAGCTTTTAAAACACTCAAGATCTCCTTTTCTTGATAAAGAGAACTCACGAAATTTGGGCACAAAATATTTTCGGAAATATTTTTCTCTCAATGTTGATCGCCAAAGATTTGTGCCGGTTAACAAAATGAATTTATATGCCTTTTAGATTTAGTTAACCCATAATCCCATGATCAAAGATAGTGGGATGTGTGGGCAATTGACGTGAGTAATGTGAATAACTACCTTGGTGGTTATTCCAAGTCAATCTTTGACTCTAGCTAAAATTAGCCAAGATCCTAAACTTTAGGAGGCTTATTTTTAGGAGTTAGTTATTTAATTCTTTGATTTATTCCTTGTGCATTCTATAGCTATTCATCCGTACAACAAGACTAAAAAAGAAAAATTAAAATTAAAATAATTTTCTTGATTAATTTTGTTGACTTCTTCTCTGACCGGTTTCGTTTGGAACAACGTACTGTCTCTATCTGCAACTTCATCAGTTTATCAATATCTGGAACAGTAGACTTGGATTCTACTTTTGACTTCCAAAGTGATCTTCTCTATTGACTTTGTTGACTTTGACTTTGACTCGTATGATCAACCATTGACCAAGTCTTTAGGTACCATCGACGATTATGATAATCGGATATATTACCTACAAAACAATCTCTACAAATATTTTGTTTGTTTATTATTGTTAAGTCATCATCAAAACTCAAATGGGCCAACAACAACAATTAAAATCATAAATATTTCTCTTTCGACTCAAATCGTCTTTTACAACCATTATTAAAATAATAATATAATTTCCATAAAATAATAAGATAAAATATTTTTCTTTCAAATTTAAACCGTATCAAATTTTGTTATTAAAATAATAATATTCACTTTATCAAAAACTAACAACTATAAATTTAAAGTTTGACAAAAATAATAATAAGTATATTTTGAGAATTAAATATATAAAACATAGTATCACACAAAATAATATCAAATCAAACATCCCATTTAAATACGTACATTAATTATCACTTAGCACATGAAACTAACGGGATAATCCTAATTAGATGGACATTGAAAATTACCTTGTGAAAAGAGCCCTAGAATATAAATGTATGCTCATGTCAAACTTCCTTTAAGAACTTGACTTTAAAGTATGATTGTTGTTTAGAATTTGTATATAGGATATTTAAAGAATGAAAATACTATAATGGAGAAAAAAGATTTGATAATAGGTGTAAAGAAAGAAAAATGGTGAATGAAAGAAAAAGAATTAGGAGAAGAAAGAAAACTAATTTGGTGAAATATCAAATATGAAAAACAATTTGGTTTATCAGTATAAAATGAGATATGTTAATATAATTAGAGGAATAGTGGGAAGGATGATGGAGTTTAATGGGCAGTTATTTTAGGAATGGGGAAAGAAAGTTAAATATGATATATTTTGTATATAACCGTGTAAATCAAAATTGTGATTCAATTTAATTTATTTTTTTTAACTTCCCTAAATTTTTGGGTTTCATTTTTTTTTATCTTATCTTATAGTTTTGTTCTTAAACGTGAGATTTATTTTTTACAAACATATTAAAACTACTCCTACATTATAGGATTTTATTTAATCTTATTTTATTTTATTTAAATCTCATCATTTTTTTACGTATAAATTCTTAACAAATTTATTATTTGCTTAAATGTTCTAAATCTTAGAATATTTATTATTTATTTTCCCATTTTTATTAAATTTAATTTTTTTTATCATTATTATTATTATTTTTTAAAAATTTCTCGGATATTACATATCCCCCTTAAAACAAAAGTTCGTCCTCGAACTTAAAGACAACAGATTTAGATTGAAAAGGGATTGATAGACTACTCATATCAACAAGGTGCATCTTCTTTTCTAGGGAGCCCATTTGCTAAGAACTCCACAGTTAAGCGTGCTTGGTGGGGAGCAATCTTAGGATGGTGACCTCCTGGGAAGTTTTTCGGGTGCGCACGAGTGAGGCCAAAGTGCGCTGGAAAGACTTGTGTTGGTCTGTGGGGCCAGTCTACAGTCTCCATGAGTAGTCACCGGTGGTCCGTTGGGCCGGGGTGTTACACCAACATACATCTCGAGAGCCTATTGGCCTCTAAGACGAGTTAAGCAAAATAATGAAACGACAAACGAAACCAAACTAAAGTTCTGTTACAAAGTTGTAAATTATTTCTACTTATAGTTTTATTACATAAGAAACGCAGTCTTGGTGATAACGGTACTAGATTGAATCCTCACTCCAACCCCTACCTGCAATCAACCTGCTAGTCGTCGAATGACAACAAATAACAAGTTCCAAAGAACAAATCCAATACACTTCAGAGACTGTATACAATCAACTAACAAGTGGAATACAAGTAATGTGTTCATCCAAGCATGCATAGGCTCTAATAATAATAATATTTGTAACGTTGCCCGTTCTGTTGGGTCGTCCAAGTAATAATCCAATCCTTTTTTGGAGGAGTACACTTGGGAGAGCTAATCCCAAGGCAACCACCGACCTAAGACGTTACCCGTCCTGTTCGGGTCGTCAGAGGTTAAAGTATGAATACCCCCATGGTGACCATAATGATCCAAAACTGCCATGGGAACAATATTTAAATAATTCAATCCAAAATTGTTAACCCCTTTGGGTAACCAAGAAATAAATTCTCAATTTCCAAGTTTAACTTCTTTCAAATTATTTGGGGTGTCTAATCCTTATGTGATTCACAATGCCATAATCAAGAATGAAACAACACTACCTGTACAACCACATAATAGTATGGTCTAAGCGTGTACCTTTAAGCGCTGCAAACAAACAATGTTCAAGCACGACAGAAATTTCGCCCTCTTATGAATCGAGGTCCTAAATAACACACACACACAAAACGATCACGTATTAGAACGTGTTTACACATTTAATCCACTTCATACTACTAAGATATTACGAAGACTTGATAATTTTAAGAAAAGCCAAGAATAATCCCAACTATTACCCGTTGCCCAGAAATAATCCCAACAATTGATTACTTTTTTTTTACCTTTTTTGTAAATTTCCTTCATCAAATTAGGTAAACCTACCCTTCAACCTGTCCATCTTCTTCTTCATTCATCCTTCATCCGTCCACCACGATCAAGATCTAAAATCGTCACCACTTTAAGATTCCATGAATTCTTCTTCTTCTTCTTCTAAGTATTCTAACCCTAATCCCAAATATAGGGGTGCAATTTATACATCTTTCACCAAGTAACATTACCCATACAATCACCAAAAAATTACATAATTCATATTTATACATATTAGTTATTGAAGATTGCTCATCAATGGAGGAAGGAGTTTAATGGGTTTTAGAACATGGAATGGGTAAATCAGCTTTTTAAGATGAAAGGGTGGTTTTACCTAATTTGATGAAGGAAAGTTTAAAAAAAAAAGGTAAAAAAAATTACTCAACAAAACCTGCTACAGCCGGTTCAAAATTGAGTGTGACTGTTTTCAGCAAACTTCATCTATAGTTGGGATTATTAAAAAATAACAATAGTTGGGATTATTTCTGGCCAACGAGTGATAGTTGGGATCATTCTTGGCAAACTTTCCTAGTTTAATTGATTTCATTCAACTTCCAATAGTTCAAAATTTTAATACTTAATCAAAAACTTAAACACCCATTTCGGACAGTTTAGAAAACTCTAATGAAAAATCCGAATTCACCACTGCATCCTGAATGCATCAATTACCTTGGGTTCCAAATTTCATAATTTCTAACATCCATTTACTATTTTTCTAATTATCTTAAGTGTTTTGTTTCGCATGAAACTTGACACACAACACTAATAAGTATATTTTATTATGTTGAAGTGGCTAGAATTGAAAATATTAGTCATATGCTTCAAATTGGGTATTAAGTTGCGTTTTTAAGGTTTTTTAAGCTTTTTTGGCATTTTCGCGCTTAAAGTAGCTCAAACGTTATTTGATTCGCATGAAACTTGACACACATCACTAATAAGTATATTTTATTATGTTGAAGTGGTTAGAATTGAAAATATTGGTCATATGCTTCAAATTGGGTATTAAGTTGCGTTTTTAAGGTTTTTAAAGCTTTTTTGGCATTTTCGCGCTTAAAGTAGCTCAAACGTGATTTGTTTCGCATGAAACTTGACACACAACACTAATAAGTATATTTTATTATGTTGAAGTGGCTAGAATTGAAAATATTAGTCATATGCTTCAAATTGGGTATTAAGTTGCGTTTTTAAGGTTTTTTAAGCTTTTTTGGCATTTTCGCGCTTAAAGTAGCTCAAACGTGATTTGTTTCGCATGAAACTTGACACACAACACTAATAAGTATATTTTATTATGTTGAAGTGGCTAGAATTGAAAATATTAGTCATATGCTTCAAATTGGGTATTAAGTTGCGTTTTTAAGGTTTTTTAAGCTTTTTTGGCATTTTCGCGCTTAAAGTAGCTCAAACGTTATTTGTTTCGCATGAAACTTGACACACAACACTAATAAGTATATTTTATTATGTTTAAGTGGTTAGAATTGAAAATATTAGTCATATGCTTCAAATTGGGTATTAAGTTGCGTTTTTTTAGGTTTTTTAAAGTTTGTTTTGGCACTTTCGCGTATAAAGTAGCTCAAACGTGGTTTGTTACGCATGAAACTTGACACACATCACTAATTGGTGTATATTTTTGTGTTGAAGTAGTAAGAATCAAAAATTATTGTCATATGCTTTAAATGAAGTGTTAAGTTGCAATTTTCAAAGTTTTGAAGCGTTTAGGCACTAACATATATGTATATATAATATATTCTTTCATAGTGCTTTCGTCAAAATGATAGCATTTCGTGCGGCTACTACGTTCTCAAATTTATGGATGATATCATAGAAGCCGTGAAGAAAGACGGGGTACAAAAAATTGATTCCGTAAGTATTTTTGATGTTTTTAAATTATTGATGTCTATAATATATATAATAACATTTAATAAATTCTTATAATTATTTTATCTTTGTAGATTTTATACGACACTCCAAGGGAAACACGCCAAATAACGGACACGGAAATGCGCAAGGTGAAAGACAAAGTTGCCGTCTATCTTGCTAATTTATGTTGGTAGTATATATGTTTCCGTAGTGGTGTACGTTTTTGTATATGCTATATATGTATATATATTATATATTTATATATACTCTATTTGTATATGTACTTAAATTATTATTTTAATGATAATTATTGGGGATTATAGCTGGTGTATTATTGTTATATAATTATTATTTGATAATGGTTATAATATATAGAAATATTTATTAAACAAAAAAAAAAATACTATATTGGCTGCGGTTTTTTGGGCTGACCGCAGCCTTTAATCAGGCTCCATTTTACAATTCTGATATACATTATTTGCTGCGGTTTTCCCTAATGACCGCAGCCTTTAATAATATTCTTTGCTGCGTTTTTCAACCGCAGCGTTTATTTAATGCTATCAGCTGCTACTATAAATGCTTGGGTCATAAACCGCAGCCTATAGTGGCCTAAAAACCGCAGCAAATGTGATTTTTTCCACTAGTGCGATTTTTAAACACATCGGGTAAATAATAACAACGAAATACACCCAACACTTCAGATCGGGGTGCCACTATCGAGGCAGCAGCTGCTGTCCGAAATCACCTATTATTTTATTATCATATTTTTTTATATACATATATTATTCAAATTATTAAACCCTTTTGAATCTCATGACCAAGATAAATCTAACAAATACATCTACTAAAATAAAACAATCAAGACAAATGTTCCTATCATATAACAATTTGATGTTTCCACACACATATAATAATACACAAAAATTCAATCATCAACTTAAACCATCATCAAGGCATAAAGCCATCAAACTAAACCATATTACTCATCCACAAGAGTACTTAAAATTTCATAAATTATGATAATTAAATTAAATACTTGATCCTCTTAACCAATTAAAATTTTGTAGAGAATCAAAAACCAAAACACCCTTTTGAATCAAGACATAAATATAAACACAATTCTTCAAAAAAAATCAAAACACACATTTCATTTCAAATTATGGATTTCAATTATGAAATCATAATGAAGAATTTGAAATGACAAGGATTGGGGTGTCATTCTCAAATCCTCATTTTGATCAACTACTTTATAACATTAGTGGATTTGGCTCAAATCCAAATTTAAATTCTTGTTATTGCCAAACACTAACTTTAAGTCAAATCCATATTTGCAAATGAAATTATCATTCCCAAACATACCATAAAGGATTTGTTAACTCATGGATACCTACATTACTTAATCCATACATTTGAATTTCTTCTAACAAATTGGAATCTTGCTAAACATCAAAATAAACCTAATTCTTATAACAAATTTACACTTTGTTAAAGAATGTATATCAGGGAAAATTTTATATAATAGAAATATGATTTAATCCTTTTAATAAATTAAATTTTACTAAAGGATTATTAGAGATTAACTTATATAAAATACTCAATCCTCCTAAATAGTCATAGGATATCATCATAAATAAAATATAATCCACCAAATAAAATCTTTATAAAAAAACTATAATTAACACTTCAACTAAACTTACTCTTTGATCAAAAGATTAGATAGAACAACAATTTTTATTTTATTTTTTTTTTGTTTATGATGAACCGAAAAAAAACAAGAAAGAAAAGGAGAGGAAAATGTTCTAATCTTTCTTACTCAAATCAAAGGTGAGAATGAGAGGAAATGAGTGATGAGAAGACTTTAAGAAGGATTTCCTCTTAATTGTGCCATAACACACAATTAAAAGAGGAGTTACAAACCTCTTTAGCTCCCTCACCAGAAACCAACAACCCCTTCCCTTTCCCTCCTAATTATATTTTTTTATCTTATTTATGTTAATTATGTAATTATTCCATTTATTTTATTTTATTATTTTTTATTTAGTATTAAATTTTTAATATTTATTTCTTTTTATTTTATTACTCCCTCTTATTCAGCTCAAATGTCTCATTTTCTTTTTGGGTCAAGTCACCCCAAATGTCCCATTTCCTTTTTTGGCATGGATTTTTTACCCTTATACCCTTATTTACTTTACCTATTTACCTTTTAACCTTATTAAATCTATCTAATTTATTCCCTTACATTTAATTAATCTAACCTAATTTATACCCTAATTACTTAACCCACCCCATTTCCCTCCAATTCTCACGTCCTCTCATATCCCCTTCTAGACTCTTCTCTCTCTTCCCTCAAAACCTTAAGAACCCTAATTCCCACCATACCCAGATCATCTTCTTCTTCAACCTTAAGAACCCTAATTCGCACCATACCCAGATCATCTTCTTCAACCTTAAGAACACTTCTCTCTCTTCTCTTTCATGGACGACTCTAAAAGTCCTCCTATTACTTCACCCATTAAGAATCCTAATTCCTCACCTGAAGTATCCCCTCTGAAATTTTGCAAGTCCCCTCCCTCAAGCCCTAAGTATTATGATGATGACTATTATAACTTGTATGAGTCTTCAGTTGAGACAGATCCTAAGTGGGGTAGAGAACTAGACTCTGAAGGAGATCCCATCTACACTCTAGAGCCAAATCTGAACCTAGATCGAGAGTATACTTCTGTTGATGCTGTGTTTGCGAACACTAATTGTGAGGATGAAGAATGGCTTGATAAGCTTGGCCCATTATTGAGTATGTTTCTGTTCTTGTGGGTGCGTTTTTGACTGATGATGTTTTGTTCTTGCTGTTTTTCGTTAAAAATTTCGATGCATGTGGCTCAATGATTTTTTTTGAGAGCACTTAAATTTTGCCACAAAAAAAACGAACAAAAAAAATTTTTCCCAAAACTTAAGCGCAATTATGTTCGTTTTTACTCAGTGATTTGAATTTGTTAAATATTCTGAGAGTTTGAAAATAAACAACCACTTTTTTCAATTTTTTTCATTGTAAACCTGAGTACAAATGTTTCATTGTAAACAACAACAAAAGTTATTACATTTTTTGTTTAGATCTTAAACATCCCATTTTAAAGATCTTAAAAACATGTCCAAAAAATGATTTTTTTTTCAACTGGTAAGTGGTTTCTATTGTCTCTTGTTCATCATTGCCCCTCTTCTGTTCTTGCTGCTTCTGGGTTTATGTTGTTGTGAATTGTGGTTGCTGGGTTTTGCTGTTGTGAAATTTTGCTGTTGGGTTTCTGTTGATGTGTTCTGTTGCTACTGGGTTGCTGTTGTTGTTATATTTTGCTGCTGGGTTTCTGTTGTTGTTGGTAACTGCTGGGGTTCTGTGATGTTCTGTGCATCAATACCCCCTTGATACCCTATCATGTCAACCAACTGCTGCATTGTTTGTGAACTAATTATGGTGAATAAGTGTTGTAGTGAGTCCAACACTAATTGTTTATCAACACTTAGAGTGTCAGGCAAAGTCCCTTCCCTTGCAGCCTTTGTCTTATTCATGTGTGGGATATGATAATCTATACCCCCTTGTTTTTTCATTGTTTCAATCATGCAAGCTTGTAGTGTGATGAACACAAAACGCAAACACTTGTGACTTAAATTTTCAAATGCATTGTTCACAGCACTTAATAATTGGGGTACATTATAGGCTACATTTTGATATTGCAAAGCCAGGATTGACCTAAAAAAACCTAGGTCTAGTACATTCATGTCGGGTGAATTGGGTGGTTGTTGTACAAGTTGTATAAAAAAATCGTCTTTCATTGCTTCCGCCATGAATTCACTATCATTGTGTGCTATGTGTGGCTTTGCATTATCTTGTTGGATAAAAATGTGCTTCGACATTCCGTGTGGCCACTTTGCTCTTATTGTGGGTAGGACATTAGTGATAAGCATATCTCTCATGTGCTCTTTAGTTATTGATTGCACTGGTTTGGTCTCCAATTCCCCCCTCTTTCTTTTCTTTGAACTCCTTTTCGTAGGTTCTTGAGTAATAAATGGCCATATTCCTATCTTTCCATCAAAAAATACATCACCATTAGATAAATAAATAGGGTTTGCAACTGCACACTGATAACCGATTTTTAACGCGTCGTTTTATGCTAAGAACCTAAGCTATGCAAAGACATTTATATAACACCCTAGTTACAACTATAACGTGTATAGAGGTAAGTTGGGGATCGAACCACAAGGAACAAGGGTAAGAAAGATTAAGTGCTAGGTGTAGAGGGAAAGAGCGTGTGTATGTAGGTGGGTGTTTTAGACTAAACTAGGGAAAGCAAATAAACAAGATTGAGAATAACAATAAGAACAAAAGGGGTTGGTGAGGATTCACCCTAGGTCGATACTATGTTCTCATGCAAAGCTAAGTCAAGGGACATCGAGCGTGGCTCAATCGAGACACTCAAGATGACATGGGGAAGTTGATGACCTATAGTCAATACGAACGACCCATAATCGCCTTATGTCTCACAAGGGAGTGGCAGGACAAGATATGTATCGAATATCAATCAATCAAACCACAACAACCTCAACCCTAATCTAGCATATGAACAACATACACCAAACCTAGGGTTTCACCAAACCAAAACCCCTAAGAAATCTACTCTAGCATGTTTGAAATGAATACGACAAAGAACAATAAAGAAAACATGTATGTAAACATTAGGAACAGAAATAAACTAGCAATAATGAAAGGCAAAGCAAGAAAACTAACTATCAACTATTCTAGAAAGCAATAATCAAAGTAAGAACAATAATGAAAGCAATAGAACAAGATTCAAAGCAATAAATAAAACATGAAAGAAGAAAGCATTAAATGACATGAATGAAAGATAAACAAAGTAAATGAAAGCAATAAAGAAAGATAAAAAGATAAACTTACATAAACTAAGGTGCTTGAATGAAAGGAATTGAAATTACAAGACTTGAAATGTAAATGAAAGCATAAATCTATAATCTAGGGCAAAGGAATTGAAAGAAAGCAATAAAAGTGATGTTTAATAGAAGAGAGGGTTTCTATCTATCAAAGCATAGGGTTTATGTTCCTAAGAGTGCCTTTATATAGGCTACAAAAGATGGGGACAAAAGCCCTAAAAGATCCTACGGAATTAAGCTTCGCGAAATAAAACGCTGCGCTGAAACAGCTCCCATTCGCCCGAATTGGCAGTCAGATTCGGTCGAATCTGGCCCATTCGACCGAATGAGGGTCGAATTCGTGCAAAACAGTAACTTTTGTCTTTGGGTGCTGGGCTTAAGCTTCGACCGAATTTACATTGGGATTCGACCGAATGAGTGGGATTCGACCGAATGGCTTTTAGATTCGCCATTTCCAGTGAGTTGAGCATTGAACTTGGGCAGCCACACATACATTCGACCGAATTGGCGTGAGATTCAACCGAATCTTAGCTGTTTGGCCATTATGAAGCTTTAAACCATCCTCAAATGTTCTCCAATGTTCGTGATATCTTCGGGGATGACCCGGAACACTTGTGAGCACCTCGAAACACGTGCATTTCCTTCGACTTTGATGTCTAAGCCTCAAACTCAACCCGAATCACCTCGAAATCTCCCGAAAACACCTAAAATGATCTCTAAACACCATGGAGACAAGAACAAGGTAAAATCAAGTGTATAGAGCATAAAATCAATGTAAAACACCGAGATACGACACCAAAGTAGGGCTATAAATGTGCTCTAAATCGAGCACATTAACTCCCCCAAGCTTAACCCTTGCTAGTCCCTAGCAAAGAGACTAGGTAGGAACAACATGAAAGCACATGGGCACCCCAAAACGACTAACTACAAAAACGAAACAAAACTAAACTATGAAAGCAATAAAACCTAAAACTCACTGTCGTAGGAATCACGGTCGCACTTAGCACGTACGACAAGCCCTTTAAACCTCAAGGTCTCCCAAAGAGGACGAGTTAGGTCTCGTGAGGGTTTTCAGAAGGAGACCCACAAATCCAAAGCAAACAAACATGGTGAGCGGAGAACAAAACAATACAAGCATGTGCATGAGCAAAACTCTTCCCTAGCCATAGGTGTGCAAGTACAATGGTCTCAATAGAGCGCAATACCAAAGAGAACGACCAATTGCACAAGCTTGAGATCACTAGGGCAAGCAACAACACAGGCTATGCCACCGACTACCTAAAGAGGTCACAAGTCTACACTCTCGGGTAATTTCTCAAAAGATGTGAGAAATATGCAATAACGCTCATGTGTCTAATTATGGTTCGTGTTTCGCTCAAAATCTTCCGACAAAAGATGAGTCGGGAATCAAACACCTAATAGGGGAGAATCATGGGGATTGTGTCTTATCTTACTCCAGCATAGAACAAACTAATCGGACCAAGTCGAACAGGTTAGCACAAGGGTTGTAACGTTGGCTTAGGGTTAAGGTGGGATACATTTGGGAATGTGGAGCTAAGTAGAGGATAGCAAGTGACCCTAAACAAAACACCCACAAACATCTCACGATAAACCAATGAAAACCATATCCAACAACCATAAATAACCCAATAAACTCATGAAAGCACAATGATCTCCATCATAAAACACCAAAAACATGAAATCTCATAAGCACAAGTGTCTCCAAGCTCATCTCCCAATAAAACATCGACCTTCTCACTCACATGAATATGTATGTGTATAAAAATCTCAATGAAAAACAAGAGAGAGGTCTCCTCAAACATAGAGTATGTATGAATATTAATAATGAAAGCACTAGAGGAAATGGGAGAAAACTATTAAGAGCTTGAAATGAAATGGATAGAGTCATAAAAACCAACAACCAACAACATAACCAATAACCCACAAATCGCTGTAACACACAATAAACCCCACCATCACTAAGTTATCCTCTAGGTAAGAAGAGGGAGCGATTTGGCTCATGTGGAGGCTAGATAATGTGGCTACAAAAGAAAAGGAAAAGGCAAAAACTTGGCTCATCCTAAAGTCAATTGCGTTCAAGGTAGGCTATTTGGCTATGTAGCTTAACTCTAGCGAACATGTTATCATCCCTAGTCTCAAGAAAAGCCGACTACGCTGGAGAAGAACTGACACAATACTTAGATCCCCTAACTAGCACTCACAATGAATGGAACTCGCAAGGAGTCCAAGAAGGCTCAATACTCACAGGCTAGTCGAAATGCGCCTCTAAAGGTAGTCATCCAAGCCACCAACCAAGCAAACCCCAATTCCCCCAAGCTATGTGGAAAACAGTCGAACTCTAGGTCCCAAAAAAGGCACAAGGCTAAGGAAATACGAGTTTGCATAGGGCATGAAATGTGCATAATAGAAGCTTGCATGCTAGACTCACAACTCAACCATTTATTGATAGCAAGGATAAAAACACAACTATACAACCTAAACATGAAACTATACAAACTAAACAAGACAAAAACTAAACAAACTAAACATGCGAAAAACTAAAAGAAAAACTAAGCAATAGTTACAATAATGCAAATCTTTCGGGATTTTGAAAGCATAAGCGCATCCTCCCCCAAGCTAGCTCAAGAGCCGTCTCGGCGATAGGGAAGGCGAAAGAAAAACCAAAAGAACGAAAGATAGGCATTATTGGAACTAAAGAGAACAAAGCAAACATCATGAAACAACAAACATCGGGTTATCTCCCGCAAGTACTTTTGTTTAACGTCGTTAAGTTCGACTCAGCTAACCACCAGCTCAAGCAAATGAAAAGCTAGGGAAAGAAACCATACCTGAGCTAGGAGCAGACTCACTCCTAGCATCGCCATCACCGCGAACATGGTGACCCAAAACTGTCCACCTTGCAATAGTGGCGGAAGTAAGCAATGAAGCACCGGGGTCACCCGGATGAAATCTCAAATATGGGGCTCCCCCAAGCTTAGGTGGAGCCATCTTCTTCTTTTTGTATTCTTTTTTCTTTCTTTTTCTCACCTGCTTCCTCTTGCGGGGTTGCTTGTCAATACTACCAACTTCTTCATCAATATCGGAGTGCACAAGAACTAACTCCTTCTCCTTCACAACCTTATCATTCTTCTTCTTCATCTCATCATCAAACATCACCTCATCACGAGAAATCATCAAACCATCATGCATAAGGGCATCAAGAACATCAAGCCCTCCAATCTTATCACCATGGGAATCATCCACCAAATCAAGAGAGAAAAGTTGCTCGACCATGGGCTCTTTTGAAGACTTAGCAAACCCAAAAACCGCTTGCTTATTGGGTACCCTTATAGTAATGGTTTCGGCTTCACAATCAATTAGGGCACCCAAACTCTTCAAGGCGTCTCTCTCAAGTATGAGGGGAGTGTAGGGGTCTTCCACCATGTCAAGCACAACAAAATCGCAAGGGACAACAACACTCCCCACTTGGATTAGAAGATCCTCAAACTCCCCACATGGCACTTTGACACTTCGGTCGGCTAGTTGGATGGATTTCTTGGATGGCTTAAGCTCAAAAGCAAGGTGTCTAGCAATACTCATCGGCCTGAGGCTAATAGAGGGCCCCAAATCGGCAAGTGCTCCCTTGGGTTTTTGGTTCCCAAGGGTAACGGGTAGTACAAAGGGTCCTCTAGCCTTTTCTTTCTTGGCCCAAGTGCCTTGAACAATGGCACTCACTTGCTCCAGTAGATTCACAACCTCACTTTCAAGCTTCTTTTTGTTCCCCAAGAGTGACTTCAAGTACTTGGAATATTGAGGCATTTGCTCCGTTGCCTCTAAGAACGGGATTTTCATTTCCAATCGCTTCATATGCTCAAGAAACTTAAGAAATTTGGCTTGCATTTGCTTCTCCACCGCTCTATATGGGAAAGGAAGCGATGGGCCATGTAGACGTTCACGAGCTCGCCACTCTTGCATTTCTCTCCAATAATCCTCTTGCTCCAACTTCTTCTTATCTTTTTCACTTACTTCATCTCTCTTCTCAACTACCTCTTCTTTCTTTTCCTCACAAACTTCCTCAAGAATCTCTTCTTCGACCCCTCCTCCAAGCTAATCTTCATGCTCATCATTTACTTGAAGTTCACTACCTGTAGAAGAACCATCACCCAAATCATCACTTGAAGCTTCAATTGGACCCGGATAGGAAGTACCCGATTTAAGGAAGATCGCCTTGCATGTGTGGTGGTTTGATGGTTTGTTAGGAGGTGGAGGTTGGGTGGATGGGTTAGGTTGAGGGTTAGATGGGAATAGCATAGGTGGAGGTGGTTGGGCTAATTGTGCAAGTTGGGTCTCCAATTGCTTTTGTTGGGTTTGAAGTTGTGCCATTTGAGAAATCAAGGTTTGATTGAGTTGGGCCAAGATGTTCAATTGGGTAGTCATGAAGTCTTGGTTGGGAGTGGGGTTAGGGATTGGTTGGGTGGTTGGGTATGATTGGTTGAGATTGGGTCGTGGCACTTGTGGGTAAGGCTTATTTCCATTGGGCCTAGGGAAGCTACCACCGGCTTGATTGTTGTAAGAACCAAAGTTGTTGTACCCTTGGTTGAAGTTTCCTTGACCAATGTTAGGATTGAAGGGTGGTCGGGAGGCCGGATTGTTGAACAAGCTATATTGAGAATGACCTTGACCTTGGATCCCATAACCCATAGCCGCTATATGTTCGGAGTTGCACCCATACCCATCAAAGTTCGTCGCTTGGGCCCCGTCATAAGCACTTGACCCATAATCTACCGATGCCACATGATCCGGACTTCTTCCTCCACAATAAGATGCATCATGATTAGTACCCCCACAAATATGGCATGAAAAACGTTTGGCTTCATTAGCGGCAGAGACATTGGAGCTTCCTTGGGCTAGCTTAAGCTTGGACAATTTCTTGTCCATCATAGCTTCAATTTTTGCACTAATCGAGTCAATACTTGCTCCATCGATCGTGCCCCTTTGTTGCTTACTACCCCTTGCACCACCCCAAGTGCTATTCTTGGCAACCTCTTCGATCATGGCTTTCACACGGTCACATGGGATTTTTGAGAGTTGCCCACCAACCGCGGAGTCTAAGAGTGCCTTAGTTGAATCGTCAAGCCCATCATAGAAAAAGGTGTTCAAATGGTTCTCCCCATATTCATGATGGGGGCAAGCTCGGAGCATACCCTTAAATCTAGTCCATGCAGAACATAGGCTCTCATCGTCCTCTTGTGTGAATGACGCGATCTTTTTGCGCCAATCTTGCGTGCGGATTATAGGATAGAACCTTTCGAGGAACGCCGTTCTCAATTGCTCCCATGTAGTGATGGAGTTGGGCTCTAAACATTTGTACCAATCCTTAGCATCCCCCGCTAGACTAACTGAAAAGAGGCAAAGCTTGATGTAATCGGGGTGGTTAGGGCATTGAGGTATGAACCTACAATTCTCCGTGAATGCCTCCAAGTGTAAGAGAGGACATTCGTTTCTAAACCCGCAAAATGGATTTTCCTTTACCATTCTTGTGTTTTGTGGGTCTATGCGGAAGTTTGGTGGGGCATTAGGTAGCACCACGGCCTCTTGAAATTCTCTTGACCCCGGGGTCCCAAATTGCCCAAATAGTGGTTAATTGTCGGCCATTGGTGTAGGAGGTGGGTTGGGTATAGACGATTGACGTGGAGTAGGAGGGGGAGAACTTCTAGTGACCCTTTGTATCTCAGGATTATATGGAACGAGTTGTAGCTGTGATCTCCTTGTGCTATAACTCATGCAAACAACACTAGAAACCAAGCGTAAGCACTGACAAGCAAGAATTATTTGAACAAAAACTAAAGAAAGCAATAAAACGGACTACACAAGCACAAAAGCTAACTATAACGCCTTGTTCCCCGGCAACGGCGCCATTTTGATAACCGATTTTTAACGCGTCGTTTTATGCTAAGAACCTAAGCTATGCAAAGACATTTATATAACACCCTAGTTACAACTATAACGTGTATAGAGGTAAGTTGGGGATCGAACCACAAGGAACAAGGGTAAGAAAGATTAAGTGCTAGGTGTAGAGGGAAAGAGCGTGTGTATGTAGGTGGGTGTTTTAGACTAAACTAGGGAAAGCAAATAAACAAGATTGAGAATAACAATAAGAAACAAACGGGGTTGGTGAGCATTCACCCTAGGTCGATACTATGTTCTCATGCAAAGCTAAGTCAAGGGAGATCGAGCGTGGCTCAATCGAGACACTCTAGATGACATGGGGAAGTTGATGACCTATAGTCAATACGAACGACCCATAATCGCCCTATGTCTCACAAGGGAGTGGCAGGACAAGATATGTATCGAATATCAATCAATCAAACAACAACAACCTCAACCCTAATCTAGCATATGAACAACATTCACCAAACCTAGGGTTTCACCAAACCAAAACCCCTAAGAAATCTACTCTAGCATGTTTGAAATGAAAACAACAAAGAACAATAAAGAAAACATGTATGTAAACATTAGGAACAGAAATAAACTAGCAATAATGAAAGGCAAAGCAAGAAAACTAACTATCAACTATTCTAGAAAGCAATAATCAAAGTAAGAACAATAATGAAAGCAATAGAACAAGATTCAAAGCAATAAATAAAACATGAAAGAAGAAAGCATTAAATGACATGAATGAAAGATAAACAAAGTAAATGAAAGCAATAAAGAAAGATAAAAAGATAAACTTACATAAACTAAGGTGCTTGAATGAAAGGAATTGAAATTACAAGACTTGAAATGTAAATGAAAGCATAAATCTATAATCTAGGGCAAAGGAATTGAAAGAAAGCAATAAAAGTGATGTTTAATAGAAGAGAGGGTTTCTATCTATCAAAGCATAGGGTTTATGTTCCTAAGAGTGCCTTTATATAGGCTACAAAAGATGGGGACAAAAGCCCTAAAAGATCCTACGGAATTAAGCTTCGCGAAATAAAACGCTGCGCTGAAACAGCTCCCATTCGCCCGAATTGGCAGTCAGATTCGGTCGAATCTGGCCCATTCGACCGAATGAGGGTCGAATTCGTGCAAAACAGTAACTTTTGTCTTTGGGTGCTGGGCTTAAGCTTCGACCGAATTTACATTGGGATTCGACCGAATGAGTGGGATTCGACCGAATGGCTTTTAGATTCGCCATTTCCAGTGAGTTGAGCATTGAACTTGGGCAGCCACACATACATTCGACCGAATTGGCGTGAGATTCAACCGAATCTTAGCTGTTTGGCCATTATGAAGCTTCAAACCATCCTCAAATGTTCTCCAATCTTCGTGATATCTTCGGGGATGACCCGGAACACTTGTGAGCACCTCGAAACACATGCATTTCCTTCGACTTTGATGTCTAAGCCTCGAACTCAACCCGAATCACCTCGAAATCTCCCGAAAACACCTAAAATGATCTCTAAACACCATGGAGACAAGAACAAGGTAAAATCGAGTGTATAGAGCATAAAATCAATGTAAAACCCCGAGATACGACACCAAATTAGGGCTATAAATGTGCTCTAAATCGAGCATATCACACACATGAACATAATCTTTGAGCTGAATCGTTTTGATTGACATTCTCGATGGGTTCGATCTCACCTGGTGCTAGGTAATAGGTCTTTGATTCTCGTCTATGTGAAAAATGTTTGTGTGTGGTTTAAATTTGAATTTGTCATTATGTTCATCATAGTGCAACTTAGAAAATGCAAAGGATAACCTGTGTAGTTTGTTGTTGTCATATGGCGTTTGTGTGCTTGCGTATAATTTTGTCTTTCTTCCACCTACATACTATGGACTGTGACACTTCCATGATTCCATCTGTTTTGCCACTGATTGTTGAGTGCCTTTGAGCTCAAACTTGATTGATTTGAATCTTTCATCATCAAATTGGATTTTGTTAGAAGCTTGTCTCCCAACCCTCTTGTTGTTTAGATTTATGGCAGTGTTGTTGTTCTCCATCTGTTTGTGAACCTCTTGCCACAATCTTGTGATTGTTTTCCTACTGACATTGTACTCACTTGCTATCTCATTAATTATGCCTAACATTGGTCTCCCTTTTTTGTTTATTTTGCTAAGTAACTTTTGCATTATTTGGGTTTTTTGTTGGCTATCTAAATTTTTGGTTTCCACCATTTTTTTTGGATTTTTTGAGTGCATTGAATGCTTCATTATGATGCTGTATTTATTGGCTGTAAGTGGGTTGTTGGTGCTGTCTACTGTTGGCGCCATTAATTTGGGCATTCTGTTTTCATTTGGCGCCTGTTTTTCATTTTGGGCATTCTGTTTTCAATGGTGCTGGGTTTCATTTGTCGCCTGTGTTTGAGTTTTTGCATTCTGTTTGAATGCTGCTGTTCTTGCATTTTGGCGCCTGTGTTTGATTTTTTTGGACATTGAATTGAATTTGATTAAAAATGGGATTTGTACAGTGATGCTTTTTTTTTACAAATAAATTGAATTTTGGGTTGTTTAAAATAACGTGGCATTTTTTTGAGAAATTTAAAGCATCGATTTGTTTTTTAACGTGTTAAATCTGAAGTCGCTGATCGGAAAAAAATTCGCACGCACATGATCAAGAACGAAATGAATTACACCGTGGCCGTCAAAGATTTGAAGAATCTTGGGGAGTTAGAATAGTTTATTCAATGTAATTTTATTTATGTATTGGTATGAGCAATGTAATTTTGTAGTTTGACCCGAACATTGTAATATTTGGCTATTAAAAAAATATTTATGTAATTTTTTGGGTGTAAAACATTCTAACTTTAAATCTTCCAACCATTATTTTCAAAAAAAGGAGGCAATCATTAATTCCCTAATCAATTAATTAAAACACATAATATCTCTCTCTCCTACTCAATGGGACCCAATTTGACCCACCTTAAAATCCGTGAAAAGTCAAATGTCCCATATATATAGTGATATGTGATACTTGTCTACTTAATTAATCTAATTAACTTATATTTATTATTTATTTATATAGATAATTTTAAGGAAAAATTACCCACAATAATCCAATCTTTACACGATTTTCCTACAATAATCCCAACTATTGATTAACCATGAATAATCCAAACTTTGAGGTTTATTTGCCAAGAACATTGTTCTCTATAATGTAACCTATGATAGGAGGTAATGTTGGCAAAAAAAATAAAGGAAAATTAAAATTAATTAAATAAAACTCATGACCACCCCCAATCCCATCATGCACTAGCCGACCACCACCACCTCTCCATTCATAACAACATCTTTTTATTGTTTTAGCTGAATAAATTAGCTTCGTTCTTATTCCACTTTTCTTATGGAATCATCAATCAAGTTTGTCATCTCATCCAATTTCGACATTGATTTTGTCTTATGGCCAACTTGTTCATTTTTATATGGCATATTTTGCCTTTGCATTTTTTTTCTTGCATAATATTAAACCTTTGTGGTTGTTTGGATTGGAAAGGAAAAGAAAGGAAAGATGTACGGTGAGTCGGTGAACAGGAAGAGTGAGTGGCGGTAGGTAATACTAGCAAAGGGAGTAGCAGAGAGTGGGGATGGGATGGAGAAGGGGGTCGCAGTGGCGGAGGGGTTCGGGGTGGGTATGTATTTTTTTTCTTTTTTAGTTTTATCCTTTAACTTTTAAATTTTTCTGATTTTTATCTATTTTAACTTTTTTTTAAAAAAAATTTAACCGTAACAGCAGGTTACCGGTCATCAGGGTATACTCTTGGCAAATAAACCTCAAAATTTAGATTATTCATGGTTAATCAATAGTTGAGATTATTGTAGGAAAATCGTGTAAAGATTGAATTATTGTGGGTAATTTTTCCTAATTTTAAAACACGATAAAAATACGGGGTGTTACAGGGGCATCCCTTGGAAGGCTTGGAAGGATTTATGTCATCCTAAAAATGAAGGAGTCACGGGGTTTCGGGATTTGAAGTTGTTCAATAGTTCTCTATTGGCCAAACAATTTTGGCGTCTGCATTCTTACTGTAACTCTATTTTAGCTAGATCTTTAAAATCTCGTTATTTTCCTAAGACTTCTATATGGGAGTCGAATATTGGTTACAACCCAAGTTATGCGTGGAGAAGCATATGGGGATCAAAATCGATTCTTGATTTGGGGTTTCGATGGCGGGTTGGGGACGGGCTTCCCATTAAATTGTGGAAGGACGCCTGGTTAGGTGGGAATGAGCTTGGCAAAATTATCACCCCGCCCCGTCTTCTAGACAAAGAGGAGACAGTAGACTCTCTTATAGATAAAGATCGGTTATGTTGGAAGATGGATATTATTAATGAGATTTTTTTGCAGGTTGATGTGGATCGTATTAGCCGTGTTTCCACCAGTACGTCTAACATCCATGATGAAAGAGTTTAGGCAACTAGTGATGATGGTTGCTTTTGTGTCCTTGACGCGTACTCTTTAGCTTTGAGATCTCAATCTTTTGCTTCTAGCTCCAGCGGTAGTGACCCATTTTGGAAAAAATTGTGGAGTTTACACATTCATCCAAAGGCTTAAGTTTTTCTATGGAGGGCCACATGGGATATCCTTCCTCATGGGGTCAATTTCAAGAAGAAGGGCATACACAATATGATCTCCTGTAAAAGATGCGGGCTTTCGGAGGATAGTGTTCATGTCCTTCTAAATTGTTCTTGGGCAAAAAGTATATGGTCTTTGGTTCTTGGTATCGATTAGTTTTTACAAGCCTCTTCTTTTTGAGAACGGCTAGGGATGATAGTGAGTCAAAAAACTCAAGAGGAAACCGAAGTACTGTGTATGTGCGCATGGCAAATATGGAATGCTTGAAATGAATTGTACTTTGAAAAAATCACGGTGTCCCCGGAGTTATGTGCCAAACGGGCAAAGGACCTCTACTCGGAGTACAAGAATGCCACTGAAACTGGGCATCAGGATCATGTCGGATCAGAAACGCCAAATGAATCCCTGCGAAGCAGTAGGTGATAAAGGTTAATGTCGATGCAGCGGTGAACATCCAAGAAGATAAAATCGGACTTGGAATGGTGGCTAGAGACTCCAACGGGAAGGTGCTTTTTGCGACATCAAAGACGACCTGGCCTTTTTCTACTGTCGAACTATCTGAACTTACTGCTTTCTCCTGGGCCGTTGATCTTATCTATGACAATGGTTGGAATAAAGTGGTCATAGAAGGAGATGCTCAGAATGTATAAAAGCTCTTCAAGGAAAGTTGTCCCGAGGCTTCACTCTCAAGCTATGGTGGACAATATTATGAAGGCGACATCTAAGATAGATCAAATAGAGTTTTTTTTTTTTTTTTGCTTTCGAGAAGCCAATGTCGTAGCCCATCGTCTTGCAAAATGGGCTCTCACTGGAATTTGTTCTAGTATTTGGACCGATGGAGGTCCTTCATGGATTTCAGATGGTTTTTTCATTGATATTTCTAGTTAATTCATAAGGCTTACATTGATTTTCATAAAAAATTGAAATCATTAATTTGAAATGAAATGCTAGTTCCCAAACACAACCTAAATGGCCATCAATATCTCTAATTATACTATTCTAGAAAATTTTTACCCAAATTCCCTAAATCAATAATATTTCTCCCTAAATTAACCAACAATTTTGTCCTATAAATTGAGTCAATTTCTAAACCCTAGACTCACAATTCATTCCCCTCTCTCCAAGTCTTAGTAAGAAACCAAATTCCCAATTATCATCTTTTGGTGTCTAAACCCTAATTTCGTTTCTTTGTTCAGAAAATTATGAAGGTTCAAATAATTATAAAGTAGGATGAAGAAAATGAATGAAAAAGCTACCTTGAAAGCTTGGTAGACGGATTTCCGATCCCTTCTTTTTCCTTTCTTCTTTTTTCTTGGTCTATAAACTCTATTTTTGCTTGTCTGAGTTTTGCTTCTTTGGTTTCTCTCTCCTCCCTCTATTCTGTATTATAAAATCTTTTTTTTTCTATTTTCTTTCTTTTCTACTTGTTTTCACGTGATGTTTTCAAAAAGGATATAATCCCTTTCTTGTGTTGTCTTCTTTAAAAATCTTAGGTTACATTTAAAATTTTCTTTTATTTCTTATATTATATATTTTATTTTATTCTTTTACTCTTTTATTTAAATATCTATGACTTTAGAAATAAAGTTGGAAAAATTATATTGAGTGATTTGCCAAATTGGGGTTGAAAAATAAAATAATTCAAACTTTAGTGTTCTTTGGAAAATAATTCCCAAAATGGTGCTCAAATGATAAAATAATTTTACTAAGCTACATTTTTTTGGTTTGGTAATTCCAAACCTGCAAAAAGGATAAAATTGTTTTGTCAAGCAAATATACGTGTTAAACAATTTTAAAATCTCACAAGTCTTACAGAAAGAGTAAAATATCCCAAAAAATACTTCAACATACAACTAAAGATCTAAATCAAGTCCAAAAGTCAAATCAATAAAGATGTTTATCGAAAAAGGCATATCCTTGGATCTGTTGTTAGCATCATCCTTGTGATCTATCATAGAAAAAATCAAGTGAGTTTTTAGTGTAAAAAATAATACATTGAATATCGCAATACCTTAACATTACACATACCTTGAAGAACATGTTTTCTTATTATGACCTTTGTTATGACAAATGCTACAAGTGACCTTCCACTACTAAAAAACATGGAGTTTCTTGACGCTTTATTTTAGACGCTTGGTTAACTGTCAAAAAAAAAAACGGAGCTTTTAGACGCTTAATTTTCGACAGTACAATGCGTCTAAAATACTGAATCAAAGCGTCCAAAAAAAATAAAAAAAAATTAAAAAAAAATGTAAAAATAATACCGCCCATTAGGTTACCCAAAATTTTCAAAACCAACAAACCCGCATAAACAAAAGCAACGACACTTCATCTCCTTCTCCCTCTCTAAACCCTAACTCCCACCGGCACAAAATCTCCCACCGGCACAGAAGCTCCCAACGGCGGTTGTCGCCTCCCCCTCCACCGGCGGTTGGCTTTGAACCCGTTCGCTGTTCTGACCGTTCCCTGCTCTGTACCGGTTTTGTTCTGTCCGTTGTTGTTCTTCTCTGTACCGGCACAAAATCAGGTTTGTATTACCATTTTTCTTTTTTTTTTCTTTTTTTTTCTTGAACAATACATTTGGATGCAGTAATTGGTGCTTATAATTGTATTAGTTTTATTATCATTTCTAGACATTTTGAGTTGTTTTACCATTTGTATTACCATTTTCTCTGTACCGGTTGTATTACCATTTTCTCTGTACCAGTTGTCTCTGAATGGAGCATTGGTTGTTCATATTTGTAAAATCAATTTGTAATTGCTTATTATTCACCAAAATTAAAAAGAAAAAAACTTACTCATAAATTCCAGCTTTAACTTTGATGACAACTCGAACAAGATTAATGGGAGGGAGAGAATCAATGGCATCTTGGATAGTAGTAAAATCACCAGTAATAAGGTTTTTACTAACAATTAAAGTGTATGAAGGAAAAAAATCTTATTTTTAGCTGATTTAAAAATGGTATGTTTAAGACTACCAACAAAATTAACCCATTTCATAAATTGCTGTTCTGAATTATATTTTTGGGTCATATTAATGGTTAGTTCTTTAGGAATACTTTTTTTACCATGTTTATGTTTACTAACTATTCTAGCATGGCTTATTTTTGGGTTAATGGAACAATGTATGAAAAGAAAAAAAAGAATTATAAGAAATAATTTATTTTTAGACATATTTGAAGTAATGTGCAAACCCCATTTGAGTAGTGGCTCTGTTTGTTACTTAGAGGACAAATGTGTTGATGTGTTCATCGATTAATTGGTAAAGTTTTTAAACTTTGAAATATTTAGTTTTCTTGAATAATAATTTGTTTGATTAATCTGTTGTATTACAATGTATTTGAGTCCATATAATAAACACTGCTAACATGCTAAAAATGTAAAATTTTTGAGAGACTATTGAAAGCTTTGTAGTGATCTTAAGATTGAAGAGTGAGGGAAAGAACTGGTCTCACTGATAATGAGTGTTGAGCTTGTTTAAATACTCGGTTTGAAATTCATTAATATCATTATTTTTAGGAAAATTTGCCAAGAATAATCTCAACTATCACCCGTTGGCTAATAATAATCCCAACTAGTGATTATTTTTTAATAATCCCAACTATTGATGAAGTTTGTTGAAAAAAGTCCCACTCTATTTTCAACCGGCTGTAGCAGGTTTTTTTGAGTATTTTTTTATCTTCTTTTTTTAACTTTCCTTCATCAAATTGGGTAAACTTATATTAAAGTTAAAAAAAGGTAAAAAAAATACTCAACAAACCTTCTACAGCCGGTTGAAAATAGAGTGGGATTGTTTTCAGCAAACTTCATCAATAGTTGGGATTATTAAAAAATAATCAATAGTTGGGATTATTTCTGGCCAACGGGTGATAGTTGGGATTATTCTTGGCAAATTTTCCTTATTTTTATTATTTGTTTTTATTAGTGTTATTATTAATTATTAATATAGTTTAGTATGAATATATATATATATATATATATGAATCAGTATTCAGTATATTATTATTAACTATATTGTTGAAAAAGAGAGGAAAATGAGGAAAGCAATTTGAATTGATTTTTATTGGCGATTATTGCTAAGGTGGTTGTATCATGTATACACCTTGTGTAATTTGAATTATGGATTATTATTTTTAGTTTGCTTTTGGTTATATATAGGATGTCATTAAGAGAGCTAAGTATATTCTCTAGCTAATTATTTTTTTTGTTTAATCACATTGTCCATTTGTTTGTTTGATGTATACTTTTGGTTGTATAAAGACATAGTATTATTATTACCAAATAATACCTACAACACTTTGACTAAATGTTTATGGGTTGTACTCAATTGTGGTAGATTATGCTAATTTTGAGTGGGGTTTGTTTTGATTATGTGATGTGTTAAACAAATAATACCTACAACACTTTAACAAAATCTTTAGAGGTTGTATTCAATTGTGGTAAATTATGCTTGCACTTAGTTTGATTCTTTATGATAATAGTATATAGGGTTTTTGGTGTGTTACTTTGTGGTAGATTATGCTTGCACTTAGTTTGATTCTTTATGGTATAATAGTATATAGGGTTTTTGATGTTTATGTGCTTCAAAGTCTATCTTTATGGGTTGTACTCAATATGTAATGATTTAATTGAGATTGAGTTGTTGGAGGGTGGTGATGTTACGGTGGAAAATGAATATGTGTTTTACGTTGAATCAAAGAGAACCTAGCGGGTTAGAAATGTGGAAACGCACACACACTACAAAAAGTGGTGGTTATGTTGAGGGTACATGCACTCAAGAACTCATGGTATATTAAAGTATTGAATTGGAAATACTTATCATTATAACAATTGTTATTGCATAATTCATTTATACTTTTGTATTGTAATAGGACATTGCCGAAAGTAGGGTTAATGAACGTTTACGTGATTCGGAACAACCTCGTGAAGTGATTGAGACGGAAGTTTTTAACGAGATAATGCATCAAGAAGACAAACCTAATAAACGTGTGGTTGGTTATGGTCTTGGGGTTAATAGATCTCACGTATTTGGTATTGAAGCTCAATTACGAAAAGACAAGATAGGTGATTGTGGTGGTTCTTCAAGTGATGTTATGGGGCTTAAATCCTACCTATTGTCTATTGAGAGAAAAAATGATGAGCTTATGAGAAGAAATGATGAGCTTATGAGAAGAAATGATGAGGTTATGAGAAAAAAAGATGAAGAAGTTGAAGAACTAAGAGCTCAAAATCAAAAAATTCTTTCTCAACTCGCATTAGTCTTAGATCAACTACAACAAAATCAAAAGACAAGTAATGTAAATGTATAATTTTGTTTGCAGTTGGATGATAGATATGATGATCACTAATATAAACTTTTGTATATTCATGGGGAGTTTGGTAAGTAATTTCATACATGAAAATATTTGTTGGACTTGATATGTGTATGTATTTTGGCTAAAATTTGTGCGTTTGTTTGATTTCTTGCAGATTTTTGCTACTGATATTTATACTTTGACTAACAAATCATTTTTGCGAAGGTCTCAACACTAAAGTGGATGATGCAACAAAATGACAACATATTTGGAGGCCTTTAACTTTTGACAAACATTTAACACTATATATTTTGATGTATTTAACTTCAATGAATGTATATGAATATATATTTTGCCTTTTGCTACATCGACGAATATATATGCGTGTATGAATATCGAATTCTAATACTTTTGTGGAAATGATTGATTTGGTATAATATTTGTTGGTAATTATGTATGTGTGATGAATTTTATATAGTACGGAAAAGACTAATGCATACTGGGGAAATGATAGATAATAATGACTTTATTTTCATTTAGACGTATAAAAGCGTCTAAAATATGAAGCATTTTCGAAGCTTAAAAGCGTCTAACATATTAAGAATTTTCGACGCTTTAAAGCGTCTAAAATATTAAGAAAGTTCGACGCTTTAAAGCGTCTAAAATCTCATAATATATACGTTGCAGATTTAAGGAGCAAAGTTTTTTCGACGCTTTAAAGAGTCTAAAATCTCATAAATAATGCGTCGTAGATTTTAGAAGCAAAGTTTTTTCGACGCTTTAAAGCGTCTAAAATCTCATAACTACTACGTCTACGTTGCAGATGGAAGGAGCAAACTATTTTCGACGCTTTAAAGCGTCGAAAAATGCAAAATAGTAGATTATTTATAGGGCGCCAAAATTTATTTTCTACGGTTAAAAGCGTCGGAAATACATGATGATTTAGACGAAAATAAGCGTCGAAAAAAAAGCGTCGAAGATTTGTTACGCCATTTTTTTCGACGCTTTGTTAAGCGTCGAAAAAATATTTTTCGACGCTAAAAAGCGTCGAAAAAACCAATGTTTTTCCGTCGAAAAACTCCGTGTTTTTTTGTAGTGTTCCCTTGTATCGAGTCATCTATCTCATTCCGTAAACATTGGGATTTGGGTCGTCCTTTGGTTCGTTTGAGACTAACATTAGCAATTACTTTTTGTCCATTGTATGGCGTCCAATAGTCTTTGTCATGAATTAAAACAATTTTACAGACTAAAAAAAATCACAATTAGAACAGTGGACTGCAGTGATTGGTATAGGTAGTGGCTGTGGTGGGAAGCCGATGGTTGGCATGGATGGCGGTTGTCGTTGGTCTCTTCAAGTCCCATTCATCAGTTTTGCAAATTTTCAGTTTAGGGGTTTAAGAAAACTAATCCACTTTTGGAATTGAAATTGGAATAAGTTTAGTCTTGGTTTTGTTTTGCTTCGGAGAGAAATAATAGGTTTGGAACTTCCCAAACCACAATCAAATAGATTTAGTTAATTTTTTTTCTTAATGAACACTAGTTTGGGAAATAAATTTTGGTCCGCACCATTTAGCGAATTTTTTATTTTTCAACACAACTTGGGCAAATCATTCAATTATACTCCTAATTTTAAAGCATACTTTTATCAAACTTTTTTTTATACCTTTAACCTTAAAAGAAAATATATATTTTTAAAGGGGTATTAGTTTACAATTAGATATTCAAATCCTTTCAACCTAAAATTATAAAAGGAGATTTCAAAGGAGCCATAGAAACCACGTACTATTAGTTCCCATAACCCTCAATACTTTCACACTATTCAAGGAGTCAAGGTAATTTCGATGTCCATTATACTCCAATGCGCTACCCAAGATGATTTATAAAATATCCTTTTATATTTAAAAATATAAAATTGATTTTTTTTGGGATATTCTACCTAGTAAGCACCAGGTATAACGAAATTCACAAATTAGCTATTCTTGTTTTCGATTCTACATGGTAAGCACCAGGTTAAGGAAAACTAACTGCCGTAACTATATTGCCACAAAAAACGTTTAAAAATCGTTAAGTATGAAAATTACAATTTTACCCTTGCTTAATTCATCATCATCTTCTTCTTCCTTTGCATCCATACACATCTTCTTCAATTGTGTAAGTGGGGGATACGAACGGCTGAGTACGGCAGTGTGGCACATCCCCCACTTTCCAGCCGTGCAACACCGCCTAGCCGTAGCAAGGTTGTGCCATGGATGATTGTGATCCAAACACAGTGTTACATGTCTCAGTAATGAAGGATACGAACAAGGATGATGAACCCAACAAAGATCCTTGCCCTATCTGTCTCTCTTTCATTTCTCAACACTCTTCCTCCTATTTACATCGCTACTTCCGTATGTCCTTTCTTCTCCTCTTCTTTCTCTTACTCTTTTTTTTCTCATTAATTTCTGCTCACTTTCGTTAATCTTGATTACTTTTTTGCATAATAATGGACGTTTTTCAATTGAATTCCTTATAATTTTTGGTTTTCATTCATTAAAATGGCTTTTTCGGTTGTTAAGCTATAAATTGATGTGAATTTTGCAGATAGATTTTGTTACAAGTGCATTCTTCGCTGGATTCAAGTGGTCTCTAGTAGCTCGACTTCTTTGCGCCAGCCATCTTCCGTCAAGTGCCCTTTATGCAAGGTCCATATTCTCTTTACTTTTTCATGGGTACTCTAAAATTGAATACTTTAATGTCATTTTTCATAACTGAACATTACTATGGTAATTCATCTCTGTGAAATTTGATACCTAATTTTGTTCTAGTGAAAGTTGAAGATTAACTGAACATTACTTGTTCCTGTCTTGTCTATTATGAAGAAGCTTGAATCGTTGCATCAATGGAGCATTCAAAGGAAAAGAGAGCACCAAGAAGGAAGAAGACCACTATTTAACAAATAAAACAAGGGCAATTATGTAAATTCATCACTTAACAGTAAATCTAACGTTTTTAGGCTAATATAGCTACGGCAGATGAATTTGCATAAGTTGAGTGCTATTTGGTAAAATTGCAAACAAGAATAGCTAGTTTGTGAATTTCGTTATACCTGGTGCTTACCAGGTAGAATCTTATAAAATGCCAGAAAAATAGCCGAAACTTACAACGGTTCGACAGACTGAGAAGTCTAGCCAAATAAAGCTCCAAGGGACATGCCCCTTGTCATCCGCGATGTTTGGACAAACGTCTCCAAAAAAGAAGATAAAATCTCCTAGCCTAAACAAAGTTAGGTCGCTAACCAAAACAATTTACATTCTTTACAAATTAACTGTGCAAAAACAAGTATTTGTCTGTCACTGTTCAGACTCGCAATCAAGGATCAATTCCAACTTAGCCTTGGTCCAGACGTAGCTTGTTCTAGCAGCTATCAAGACGACTCTCATACCATATCCAAAATTAATTATACCAAGCTGAGCAAGACAAGAGTTCAGTTTGCAACAATCAATGCCCAGGGCGTAGCAATCGAGCAGGGCCATCCATCAGAACCCATTGAGGCTATAGCAAGCAGCACAACGCCTTATCAAGACACTCTAAACCCAATGCCAGAGAAACAACAGCATCAAAACTTTGTCCAATAGGGGCAGACAGTAACCCATGCTAACACTATAAGTTAGCCATGCATCAGCTCTTCACAACTCAACTGATGCATTAACCTTCTTAGTCTTGCACTTACCAAGATATACTCAAGGGTGGGAAGGAGACCCTTGGTCCCTGTCACAATAAAGACAAAGCAACTAGATAACCCAAAACTTTAGGCAGCAGCTTCATAGTGTAGCCACAACTAGGCAGTAGCTTTAGGAAGTATATGCAAGGCCTACCAATCAATGTTCTAGCAACTCAATAGGCAAACATTGCCTTGTAGGCAGCAAAGCTGGGCAAAAAAGGCCAACTTCCATCAGTTAAGCAGCAGCATCACTATAAGATACCTGTAGAGTGCTCTTGATCACTTGTTTCAGTCAAAATCATGAGCATCATTGTTTAGCACAAGGGCCAAACAAATCACTGATTAGGCGAAGGGATTCAGCTTGCCCAGCATCAAGGACCCAGGAAACCAACAAGGAGAGGGGGGAATCCAAATGAGCCCACTTCACATTACCTCCGCCTATATTGAGACTCCAAGACCCAGAACCTATGGGCTAGTCTTCCTCCCTAGACCTCCAAAACGATAATCAAACATCTAACAGGCACCCTCGATCAATAACCCATATAACAAACAGGGGATGAATACCTCAGCATTTTCTCCCAGTAAAGGAATAACCATGTTATCCTCTAAGACTTAACCACAAGTGCAGTTCATGAATCTAACAAATATTTCAATGACGCTATAAGCATCCACTAAGGATCCTTTATAAACCTATCTTAATTAGATAGAAATAGGGTTTTCAATTCCATTACTGTCCACATAAACAAAAGCATGATTTAAGCCACAATTAGCCAATACTCATGAGGGAAAATAGTTTTACTCGGGTTTCTCAGGTGGCAGCTGCCACGAACCACCAGGATGAGGCAGAGCCCAAAACATGGAGACGCACCCGATATCAACAAGTATACATATATAAACAACCTCCAAACCAGTAGATCTAGAATTTGGGGTGAAATTGCCCGATTTCGGGTTTTAAGGTTTATACCCGTCAACGAGGCAACCATCATAGGACAAAAAAGCCACTTAAACGTGCCAAAGATGAAGGTTTACTCCTAATGATGGTTGTAGAACCTTCAAAACAGTCGAAGACTACAAAAAACAGCTTTTAGGGTTTACCTTGGTCATAGAAAACACTCAAAGTCGCTGAAGTTGGGGCCAAGACGTGACCTTACTGATCAAAGGGGGGTAACACAGCACGCCGATGGTCTCATCCTCCTCGGTGGCCGGCCTCGCCGCCTGTACGCCATGGCTGGGGCTGAGATCGCCCTATAGGGGAGGTTTTTTAAAAATATAAAATTGATTATATTAATATAATTAATATTTTTGTTCTCATGTTATATGATTTGTTTTGAGACCTTTCATTATTTATTTTATTTTCTTTCTTTTATTTTATTAATTGACTGTGATTATTTTATTAATTGGTCGGTAAAGCAATTTAGTAGGAAAGTCGTCGGAAAATTCCGACTAATTGCATGTAGTCGGAAATTTCCGACTACCCATATAGTCGGAAAGTAGTCGCTAAGCACAATTTAAGAAATGAACCCAAAATGACAAAAATAAAAATAAAAATAAAAATTTTTCGACCAGATTTCGACCACTCAACTGGTTGGAAAAAAAAAGAGAAAAAATTTTCTTTTGTTGATTGGAAACTGCCATATCATGCCCACAGCGCCCCACGCGTGCCTGCCACTGCCAACTCACCAACTAGCTTCACAAACCCACCAAATGCATTTAGCATGCATTGAAATTGAGACCTCAAGCATCAATGCACACCACTTCAGCCACTAGACCAAGTGATATTTATGATATAATTTATATTGTTATTGTATATATTAGCTAATGACTTGTACCTTTATGCTTTATTTGTATAATATTAGTCTTTTAGTATATCTACTATATTATTATTATTATTATTATTATTATTATTATTTAGAGCTGTTCATGGGCGGGCAACCCGCTAGGCCCGCCCAATCCGGCTCAAAAAATGGGCGGGCATGGACAACGTTTTTCAAAAAAATTTAAAGTTTGGACGGGTAATACCCGCCCGCCAAGATAAACGGGCGAGTAGCGACACCAAAAAATTACCCGCGGGTATACCCGCCCGCCCGCTTAGTTTAATATATTATTTATCAAATAATTAATTTTATTAAATATTAAACTATACTACTATATGACCCATACCCAACTTTAGTGTATTACTTCTACTAGCCTTAAGGTTTACTTCTTTTAGACTTTAATATTTTTAACCCTCAAAGCACTCAAACAATCGACTATCAAAGTTCGAACAAGTAGCCGACTCCACCGTCTATATTCAATATTCATGTAATTTGACTATTTTGAGACTTTATATATATTTAGAGTATTTTAGATAATGTATTATATTTTTTTTGTTCTTATAAAAACTTACTTTATAATATAATTTATGTTTTAAATTTTTATATAAAAATACCCGCCTATCCGCAGGTCCCGCCCGCTTTAAAAATGGGCGGGTAGCGACAAAAAAATATACCCGCCAATGCGGGCGGACTTTTGAATATTTGAGCCCGCGGGTAGAATTTTTAGGTGCTACCCGGTCCGCTACCCGCCCATGAACAGCTCTATTATTATTATTATTATTATTATTATTATTATTATTATTATTATTATTATTATTATTATTATTATTATTATTATTATTTATCTAACCCGGTTTAGTATATCATTAGTGTAGTTTTACTAGTATTAGCATAATATTTGTTGTATTAGTGTATTATTATTATAATTATTATTATTATAGTTATTATTATTATTATTATTATTATTATTATTATTATTATTATTATTATTATTATTATTATTATTATTATTATTATTATTATTATTATTATTATTATTATTATTATTATTATTATTATTATTATTATTATTATTATTATTATTATTATTAGTACTACTACTACTACTTGTATAACCCGTTTTAGTATATCATTAGTAAACTATTAGTTGTATTAGCATAATATTAGTCGTATTATTATCATACATCATAATAAAAAGCTTGGAAAATTCCAAGTGTCAATTTTTAAGAGAACTTGCCAAAATTCCTATTGACTAAAGACTAATTATATGATAATTAATCTTGAATAATATATCTACTATTAAAGTATTTTTTGACTAACATTTATTTATAGTTAATTTGAGTAAATTAAAGAATATCATATACTGGTTAATATATTGTTGAAAATTTTCAAAATTACAAAGTTAATTCATACAAATAACTGTCAAAATTACAAAGTATCTTTTGACTAACATTTATTAGTATTATTATTATTAGTCGTTTTTAGTGTATCAAATATATATTTTATATATATATATATATATATATATATATATATATATATATATATATATATATATATATATATATATATATATATATATATATATATATATATATATATATATATATATATATATATATATATAATATATATATATATATATATATATATATATATATATATATATATATATATATATATATATATATATATATATATATATATATATATATATATATATATATATATATATATATATATATATATATATATATATATATATACCAACTACAGTGGAATGGAGGACGTATAGGTTTATAAGTATATTAATATTATTACTCGTATTAGTTTATTATTAGTTACATAGTATACACTTAATCGTATTAGTTTATTATTAGTTGTATTAGTTTATTATTATTATTGTATTATTAGTTGATTAGTATATTACTCGTATTAGAGTATTCTTCGTATATTATTATTAGTATTAGATGTATTAGTATATTGTTAGTGTTATTAGTGTAATATAATTAATATATTATTAGTTGAACACAATTAGTTAGTCGGTGATGATGTTTAGTATATATCTTATTACCGACTAAATTATAAAATTCTTGGTTTTTGAACAATATTTGCAAGTAATTGGATAGGCATGTTGATTCTGTTCTTGGTTTTAGAACAATTATTACCGACTAATTAAGAATGAATTAATTGTTGACTCAATTGCCATAAAAATGAAAATGGAAAAGTGATTCAATTGCCATAATAATGAAAACTAAAATGTAAACTTGGATTACGTTTTACTGACTAGATTCCGACCGAATTTTGGTCGGAAAATGGTCGGAAAATTTCTGACTAAAATTTAGTCGGAAAATAGTCGGAACTCTTAAATTTATAATTTTCTTTTTTTTTGCTAATTTTAAATTGCGACCAAAAACAAATTTAGTAGCAATTTAGTCGGAAATTCCGACTAACGCCAGTTAGTCGGAAAATCGGTCGGAATTTCCGACTGTTTCGGTTATTCGGAAAATTTTTAGTCGGAAAAGTGCATTTTTTTGTAGTGGGCCAACGAGTGATAGGATTATTTTGAGCAAATTTTTCGAAATTTTTTTTTTTTTTTTTTTGAATATCAATTGTGAGGCTATATTCTTAGAAAGAAGAATCCAAATGTACAAGATCGAAGATCTAAATCGGACCCCCATCAACCCACATACTCGAATAAAAACTCGTCAACGCCCGTCTAGCAAGGCGATGAGCTATTAGCCTCTCGAAGACAAAAGCCAAAGGAAACCCCTAAAAACTTTGACAAAGAAATGATATTATCTACTACTACTTGGTAATGACCCCCCCCCCCCCCCCCCCCCCCCCCCCCCCTCTATGTATTTTGTTGCATAAAGCATTTACAATATTTTGGGCATCGCCCTCCACAATAACATGACTCCACTTATATTCTCCTATAATGTCAATAGCAAATTGGAATGCGTCCAACTCCGCTCTTTCCACCAAAATGAAAGGACAAGAGGATTTGACAGCCGAAAGAAGAACTGAACCCCTATTATCTCGAGCCACAATGCCAAGCCCAATCCTGCTATCACCCGTACTTACAGCAGCATTAACATTCAAATTAATAAAGCCATCATCCGGAGGAACCCACTTAGCATTTACCTTCCTTTAGACTCAACAGACGAATCCTTCTTATACTCCATGAGTATATCCGCAGCCCTTTTGAAACAAAGATCCGGGGCAACATAAATCTTATCGAAGAGGAACTCATTTCTAGCGCCTCAAAATTTTCCATGCACACACTCCAAAAAGCTCCACCTCTTGTTGGTTTTTTTGATCTATCATAAGCCCCAGCCACTCTCGAAACGTACCAGATGGAGGAATATCCCGAATATTCATTAAATTCGACCACACCTGACGAACCCACGAACAATCCTTAAGAGCATGAGAAGTGTCCTCCACAGCCCCACAACGATGAAAGAACCCCACACCAACTATTCCTTTCTTCCGAAGGTTCGAACCATAAGGTAAAATATCCCACACAGCCCTCCAAAAAAAATGTTTAGCCTTTGGGAGAATTTGTAACTTCCAAAGTTTATTCCACATAGGGTAACTCCCAACCGAACAGGAAGTCTCATGTTGAGAGCGAAGCGCAAAAGAGTACATAGCCGAACTCGGAAAACATCATCACTACTAGCCACCCTAATACGACGATCAACCTGATTCTCAATACTAATTGGAATTTGAGAAATACGATCCGCATCTATAGGCAAGAAAACATCAGCAATAATGTCCGTACGCCAACACCTATTCCGCTTATCCATATGAGCATCCACTGTCTCATTTGGCCCTAAAATACGAACAGGGGTAATAAGCTTGCCAGACCCTTCACCTCCAAGCCAAGCCTCATGCCATAATTTTATTGATTTGCCATCCCCGACCCTCCAGCGAACACCCAACTCTAAAAGACCGCGAGAGCCCCAAATACTTCGCCAAACATAGCTATGATTTAAGCCTACCTTAGCATCCCAAATCGAACCCTTCGGGAAATAACGAGCCTTTAAAGATCTAGAAAGAAACGAATCATGAGTATTATAAATCTGCCACAGCTGCTTTGCCAATAAAGAATCATTAAAAAGATGAATATTCCGAAACCCTAGACCCCCATCACGTTTGGGTCAACATAAATCGTGCCATGCTTTCCACGGAATTCCCCGCTCTAAAGTTGAAGTGCCGCCCCCCCCAAAAACTAATACGTTCAATATCATTGCAAAACGACACCGGGAGTTTGAAACAACTCATAGCATAAGTCGGGATTGCTTGAGCTACTGCCTTAATTAAGATTTCCTTGCCCGCCTTGGATAACAATTTCTCCTTCCACCCTTGGAGTTTTTTCCATATACGATCAATAATGCCCGACAAAGAAACTCTCTTGGATCGATCAAAGAACGTAGGAAGACCAAGATACTTGTTGTGCTTCACCACTTCTTTGAACCCTAAGAGGGAGCTAACTCTTCGACGAATATCATGGGACAAACAATGACTAAAAGAAACTTCCCTCTTATCAAGGTTGACTTTTTGCCCCGAAAGACGTTCATATTTACTGAGAATGTCGAGAATAGTTTGACCCTCTTGTTCATTGGCACGAGCAAAAATTAAACTATCATCGGCGATAAACAGATGTGAAATAATCGGAGCCCCCCGAGCAATCGCCACACCATAAAGAGAACCAACTGACTGGGCATGCTTGATTAACTCGCCTAAGCCCTCCGCACAAAGAAGGAAGAGATAGGGCGATAATGGATCGCCTTACCGAAGAACACGGCTAGGAACAAGAACCTCCGAAGCAATCCCATTTATCAAGAAAAAATATTTTACTGAAGTCACAAACTGCATAACCCTCTCAATCCAAAGAGCCGGAAACCCCAACTGAATCAGAATACAAGCAACATAGTCCCATTCGAGACGTTCATAAGCCTTGCTCATGTCAAGTTTAAGGGCCATAAGACCCCTTTACTTGGCATGGTTATGGCGCATATGATGAAAAAGCTCTGAAGATAAAATAATATCATCGGTGATCAATCGCCCTGACACAAAAGCACTCTGATTCTCATCAACAATCTGAGGGAGGAAAATCTTTAGTTTGTTGGCAAGCACCTATGAGATGAGTTTGTAAGACACCTTACACAGACTGATGGGACGAAGATCGGTAACTGTTGTCGGATTCTTAATCTTGGGAATAAGGACAACATGTGTGTAATTGAGATCATCCGGCATAATACTATTATTCAAAAAACTAAGAACCACCCCACAAACATCATCACCCACTATATCCCAAAAATGCTTATAAAAAAGAGCAGGTAAGTTATCGGGACCAGGCGATTTGCACGGATGCATTTGACTAAGAGCCTCTTCAATTTCCCCATGTTGATAAGGACGAAGCATATTATTTGCCATATCTGACGTCACCCTCCTATCAATAAAGCTAACATTATTAATGGCAATCTCTTCTCTGGAAGACGCAAACAAATTAGAACAAAAATCCCAAACCACCTTTGTCATGCCTTCAATACTAGAATGCTTAACACCGTATGAATCCACGAGACCTTTGACCTTATTACGCCGCCTACGCATAGCCACCTTGGAATGAAAGTATGCGGAATTCTTATCCCCATCTTTAAGGACAAACGGTCTACAACGTTGCCATACACCCGTCTCTTGTTGACGCCTCAACCCTCTAATCTCATGTTCCACCGATCGGTACTCTTCAATCACCGCAGGAGAAGGTGAGACAGCCCCTATTTTAGCGACTTAATTAATTAGTTTTTAATTAAGTCGCTAAAATAGGGGCTGTCTCAGAAGGGGTTATCTTACAGACTACTTTGAGACGCTTAAGGAGCCACCCCAATCTATTTTGGGACCCTGAATAAACATCCTTATGCCATATCTTTAATTGTGATCCACAAAAATCCACTCGTTTGCACAAACTCAACCCGTCTTGATCTTTAAAAGACTCCCAAAGACCATAAAGAAACTCCTGGAAAGAATCATGTTGGAGCCACCGAGCTTTAAATCTAAAGAGTTTATTTTAATCCTTATCAAGCCTACTTCAAATCCCCTCGTCATTCTTGACAAATAAAACCATAGGATAATGATCTGATCCATCCCACATAACATTTTCGACCCTAGCCAACGGAAAAGACGCATACCACCTCTCGTTTGCCACACAACGATCCAGCTTTTCCTCAATAAATCCTTCACTTCTCCTATTATTCCAAGTAAACAAAAGACCCGAACATTTAATCTCACGCAAGCCATTAAGCGCTAAACAATCCTGAAAAGCACAAATATTATTGAAATCTCACCCAACACCACCCCTTTTTTCAGATTATCTAAGGACTTCGTTGTAGTCACCCCCAAGCAACCATGGTTGATTATTATTGATGCCCAACGAATTAATCATCTCCTAAGTATTGTGTTTCTTCCCACCTTCCGACCACTCGTAAATACTCGACAACCTCCAAGAACGACCACATTCCTCGCAAATTTGCACATCAATAAAATGATCATCCATACCCTGAACATTAACCACAACATCCCCAGTCCAAAACAATGCCAAACCCCTCGCTCTTCCATGTGCCTCCACACACACGCTTTTATCAAACCGAAGTCTACTTTGAACACGACGAATGTCCGATTTATTGTATTTGGTCTCACTAAGAAAAAGGACATCTGGGGAATATTTACGCACCAAAGAATTCAGTGCATTAATTGTCGCGGGATTCCCCAAACCATGACAATTCCAAAATATAATAGGACTCATTAGGACCCGAGAGCCTAACACGTGGGGCTCGCCACTGATAACCGGGTTTTTAACGCATCGTTATACGCTAGAGACCGAGTCTATGCAAACACATTTATAATCACCCTTTATAATACTACAACGAGTGTAGCGGTAATTCGGGGGTCGAACCACAGAGACAAGGGATGTTAGACTAGAGGTTTGGTGTGGGAAAGATGTATGGTGTGTAGGTTGGAAGGTTGGGTGAACTAAACTAATGACAAAAACAAGCAATGAAAGAAAGCGAGTCTTGGTTAGCTCCACCCTAGGTAGGTCTATATGGAAATATAGATAGGTTAGGTCGGGGGACATCGAACGAAGGTCGATCGAGACACTCTAGATATCGAGGGGAAGTTGGTGACCTATAGTCATGCGAAAGACCCATAATCGCCCTATGTCTCACTTAGGAGTGGCAGGACAAGATTCGACTCGAATATCAATCAAGCAATCAACATCAATCTCAACCATCTTCCTAAACATTAAACACAAGACCAAAACCCTAAGTTTCTCTAACCGAAACCCTAAAACAACTACTCTAGCATGGTGAAAGAAATAAAGAAAGAAATAAAGAAAACAACAAAGGAAATAAAGAACAAGAAAGCATAAATGAAATGAAGAACATGAAAGCAATAACATTACACTAGGAAAGCATTAAATGAAAGCGTAAATGAAAAACAATAAGAGAAAGCAATAAATGAAATCAATAAATGACATTAAAGAAACAAAGGAAAGTAAACTTACATAGATGCAAGTGCTAGAATGAAGGAAAAGACATAAAAGAAAGCTTAAAACTAATCTAGGGCAAAACTAAAGAGAAAAGCATAAAAGAGTTGATGAACAAGAGTGAGAGGGTTACTCCCAATCAAGTCATAGGGTTTACATTCAGAAATGGGAGTATATATAGGACACATAAGTCGTGCCTCAAAAACCCTAAAATATCCTACGGAAATAACCCTGCGAAAACAAAACATTGCGCTGAATTTAGTTCGCGTTCGCCCGAGAATAAGTGCCATTCGTCCGAATGGTCACCCATTCACTCGAATGAGTGCCATTCGGGGTTTCCAGAAAGTTTGAGCACCAAAAGCCAAGTTTCAAGACCCATTCGGCCGAATAGGGTATGGCATTCGGTCGAATGGTAGGGAATTTGCCCGAATTGAGCATCATTCGCGTAAAACAGAGACTTGCAATTCATTCAGCCCAATTTTTTGATGCATTCACCCAAATGCAATGTTCCATTCGCCCGAATGGAACAATTCACCCGAATATACACTTTGCTTCGCTTGAATGGTTGGCTTTTGCTGCTTGATTTGGCTAGAGCTGACCCATTCGGCCGAATGTGGGCCTGGGTTCGGTCGAATGGTGTGTTCTTGGGCTCATTTTGTTCTCTTTCAACTTCGAACAGGCATCGAACGAACTCCGAACTTTGTGAGGACTTCGGGTATGACTTG
The DNA here is from genome assembly GCA_019776075.1 of Amaranthus palmeri. Taxonomy (NCBI): domain Eukaryota; kingdom Viridiplantae; phylum Streptophyta; class Magnoliopsida; order Caryophyllales; family Amaranthaceae; genus Amaranthus; species Amaranthus palmeri. The sequence continues at coordinate 58,504 of JAAKBH010000981.1, forward strand.
AAATGCTCGTGAACGCCTCGAAACGCGTGTCTCATCTTCGATTCAAGCATTGAAGTCTCATACGCAACAAAAACACCTTAAAAACTCCTCAAAACACCTAAAAACACCTTAAACCACCATGGAGATACGATCAAGGTAAAATCATGCGTAAAGTATGCAAAAGCCAATAGTAAATGCAAGACTCGACGCAAGAAAGAAGAGATAAATGTGCTCTATAATGAGCACATCACCACGTTGTTATCTTCTCCAAGTTGCAAAATTTCTACCTCTATAGGAACATATCTCCTTTTCAAAGTAGTCCTCTCCTCAGCTTCAGACATAGACGCATCAAAAGATTCATCCCTACCTGCACATTTCTCCCTTACTAACGGCAGATTCCGAATGGAAGAACCCTTAGAATCCATAACTCGATCTAACTTCTTACATTTCTTTACCCTTTTCCCGGTCAGAGAAAATTTTTGACCTTGCAACACCATTAGATCACGATCATGCTCAAGAGCCTGAATACCATCTTTACATACCAAGGGGTGATACACCAAATCAGAACTATTAATGACAGTGTCTCCATTCCCTTGCCTCACCTTTGCGACTTCAGTGTGCTCCACATCGTCCAAAACCTTCATATTAGAAGTTGGGACCTCCTGCCTAGTAATATTAACCAAAGAAAGAGAAGGGTGATCATCCACGCCACCATCCGTAATCACCACGTTATTTAGAAGGGTCGTCACATTATGAACATTATGTTGATGCCCTTCAACAGATTCTTGATGAGAAACCTTCTTCGAGAAGTAGAGTTTCCTACCACACTTCCAATGCACTCCCATGTTGATCGTAGAATCCTCCGTCGTCATAGGCTTCCATGGTGAAGCTTTCATCCATGGCCCATAAAGTTTCACCGGTGATCGCTCGCTAGAAACTTTTTGTAATCATTCGTACCGTGGCCCAATCTTCCACAATAATGGCAAATTAACGGTAATTTTTCATATTGAAATGAGCACCGCCTTTTATTCCGACCTGGTCTTCAGTTCAAAAACCATTTTAATAGCCGTTCTTTTCCTCCTTCGTGGGCTGGTAATCGAGGGGCCTCCCGCCTCCCTTGGAGGTGTAGACCTCGGGAGCCACCACCTGTGAGGACTAGATGGGATCACAATGAAATGGTTTCACTCTTTATCGATTATCTACCAAAATCCATTACAGCTGCTGATCTATGTAGATTATTTGGAGAAGAAAGAAAGGTGATGGATGTGTTTGTGTCGAAAAAAGTAAGGAAAAACAGAAAAGAAGCTTTTGGCTTTATCAGGTATGGAAATATTGGAGTTGTTGTTCGTGCCATTAAAAACCTTAATGGAACCGTCGTCTCCGGCTCGAAGATTAGCATTTCCCTTGCAAAATATTGCAAGGGCAGTGCTCCAATCAGGATGAAAAATAGCTCGTGGAGGGTGAAGCATCATGGTGTGAGAAACAACACATACCCAACTTACCGTGACGCTAGAAATTATGCCGACGTTGATAAAAGTCGACGGCCTCTGAATGTCTCCTCACAAGAGGTGGCGGGTAACACCTTCCAAGTGTCACCTACCTTCAAGGTGGATGAAAATGTCGCGTGCTCTGAGACTTTTAAAACAATCCTCAGCCCAGATACAAACCATTTAGATAGAGTGTTGGGTCATTGGTGCGAGGATCAAGTACAGATACAGGACGCTGAAAACACCCCTGTTATCTCTGGAAAAATGGCTTCTGAAATTAAAACCTTGGAGGTCTCTCCTCTTGCTGTCATGGTTGTGCAAAGTAGTTCAGAGGATAATGATTCTAATGGAAAAAGGAGCGCAAAAGAAATCTCAACGACCTCTACAGGTCTACAGCTACTGGTGAACCTGCTGCCCCCAAACCTACAATTATTGATGGGATTGATGCTTGTTCTACACTATCACGAAGGAGTGCACATTCTATGGCTTCTCCCACAAAGAGGCCTAGGAGAGTCCCTCAAAACCCCTGGGATGTTGCACACATGCTAGGCTTCTACACAAAGGCACTTCTCTCGAAGGTAGGAACTCAAAAACACCACCTGATGCCGGTGGCTTAGGCGGGGTATGATGGGTTTTGGGGGTGGGAGTGGTTGAGCCTTGACAGTAGGTAGTTTCTCAAGTATGTTCTTGATGTAGGATGTGCTTTATGTAGGGGATGCTAGTCTTGGTGTTGGTGGTTATGAGTGTCCTTTTGGGTGGTAGTGGATGCTAGTCTGAGGATTTCAAAATTTTGGGGGCGGTTTTTATTTATTTCGAGTGGTGGTCATGTCATCCTCTTTGGTTTTTTATGGTTTATGATATCTTTGAATTTTGGAGAACTCCGCTTTAAGTGGTGTTTTTGGGTCTTTATCCTCTGGGATTATTAAATTATGGGTGCTGAGTCTAAGGAAGGACTGCAGCCCGGTGCTGGTGGTGTACGATGGTTATGGGGGCTTGGTAGGTGGAGAAGTCCAGGTTCTTTTTACGCTGATTCTTCTGTTTTTCTGGGGTGTATGGGGTTTTTTGGGAGGATTTGGTTCTGTTTCCTCATTCCGAGTGGTTTGTTTTTAGGATTTGTCTGGAGTTAGTAATGTTACTTCTTGTTCTCTTTTCAATGGTTTGATCATATGGTGTACAAGCTTGCTGATTCTGGGTGTTGGGCTATATGGGGATGTTCTTGGTGTCTTTGGGTTTTTGACATAGGGTTATTTGGTGTCGTGGATTATTGGCATAGGGTAGGGTAAACTGGTGTCTTTGGGTTATTGGTGGTATGACTTACGATTTTAATGTGCTGGTGGTCCAATGTTATATGGGGTTGTTCTTAGTGTTTGGGTTATTGGCTTGGTTGGTGGAATTAAAATTGGAGTCTTGTTTTGTGGTGTTGTTGTGTAGAACTAGCTTTTGGATGCTGGGATCAAAAATGGAGTTTCGAAGTTGGGTGTGTTATTTTTTTGGCGTGTTTGGAGTTTTGGTGTGTATGGAATCTTAATGGTTCTGTTTGAAACCTTGAATTTTGGTGTCGAAAATGGTGTTTCGTAGTTGGGTGTGTCATTTTGTTTGGCGTTATGGCGTTTTTCAGCTTATGGTTTGAAGCCTCGTGGTGGCATTATGGTTCTTGGTGTCGACATGGTAGGTGTCTCTTGAAGATGGTGGTCTGGGTCTTCTCTTGGTGTTTGAAGTTTTGGTGTTTCAAATGTTGTTGGGTGGAATACGAAGTGTTGTTTTCTCTTGCTGGTGTGTCTCGTGATGTTGGTGGTCAGGGCTTTCTCTGGTGGTCCTGATATGGTGTTTCCTCAGGCGGATATTCAGAATTTTGTCGAGGCTGATGGTTCGTGGTGTTTTGTAGCGGTTTCGCCTTATTGGTGTTTAATTTAGTTTTTTTCTTGGAGTGTAGGATGCTAGGACAAGCGTGTATTGGTGTTTTTTGGAAAACGCAATGGCATAGTCCATCCCTATGCTGTTTTGGGTGGCTTGTTTCTTGGTCCCCCTCTTCCAATGGCTTTTTTCCCTTCAGGGTTTTTTTATGCTGGCGGATTTGGGGTCCCAAGTCACAGTGTGGTGTTTCCTCCTTTTCCTATTAATATATTCCAAATTTTCAAAAACAAAAAAAAAATACAGGACAGTCACAAATATCTCCCCCTCTAATCTTAAGAGAAATATTCTTCCTCAAAGGTTTCCGAACATCAAGGCAAACCCTAATGCGAAGCGACTTCTCCATACCTCTGTATTCAAAAGAATCCACTTCCATAAAATCCCCAAGCTTCTCGCCCATAGCGCGTGCATTCTATTCATTGAATCTTCCCCTAAATAGTAAATTATAAACCCGAACCCACATCAGAAGACCGAAGAATTGAATATCCAATGGCCGTTGTGCCTCATCCATCTCCGTCAAAAGAAGCGCAACCTTATCGAAATGCCACGGTTGGCCTTTCAAGATTTTCTCCTTATCACCCCAAAGATAGAATTGAAATTGGTAAAGATTTTTACTAATCATATTGATGTGTCCACTCCATGCTTTGTTGCCCAAACATTCATGATAGCTGTCATGAAAGCTGTTGGATTGAGCGATCGATCCGACCATAACTTACCTATCAACCCCAGGGAGATACGTTCATCCTCCTCATCGTTACCATCCTCCACCCATTCACAAACCTCTTCCGTAACAACCCTTTCTATATCCTCCTGATATCCTCTACATCGCTCATCAGAACCCCAACTTTCATTAACTAAAACCGTCTCATTCTTAGAAAAAGATTCCATGTCAATGCAAGAAAATCCTTCCCCATCTGCACGCCCAGAATCTTTGGAACCTCTATCTCCAAAAATGGTGGAGGCCATAATGAAGAAACAACCCGACACAAATAACACCACTACACCAAAAAAGAAAAGAAAGAGAAAAACAGAAAAGATGCCGGAGAAGAAAACCCGAAAAGACTCTGAGAAGGAGATGAAAACTAGCACAAAGACTAGAGAGACCCTTACTCTTGAGAGAGAAGGGATATATTTTGACACATTCCTAAATTGTATTATTATAACGTTTTCATGACGATTAATCCTGGGTCATTATAACATTGATGATTATATTTCAACTAAAATTATGAGGGAGATGTAGCCCGTAAGGGTGTTGAACACTGTGTCTTGTTGGATTTGTTTAGCTCCCAACAAGTCATATTATTTATATTCTATGTTATAACTCTGTTGTCTTCCTTCTATTTGATGTGATCCAAGTAGCAGAGGTTTACTGTGCACACTAGGGACTCTTGTGATTGACCATTATTATTAAAGTGACGAGTGTCGACCTTTGTTGAAGTAGGTGGTTAACAGGGATTAGACCTGACCTACTAGCGTTCGCATTTCTCCTCTAAATTAGTTTAGTCTTATTATTATTACTGACAAAATTTAAAAGATGTTAAATTATTTTAATTCATTTCATTGGTTAAGTCAATTTAAGTGAAATATTATTTTTACTATTAAAATTTTATGGAATGGGGTTCGTATTACTAAGTTTATGTTAATTTTTGTGTATTTGTTTTTGTAACACCCTCTAAATTAAGTCCATACAACTTAAAGATATTTTTATTTATTAAAAACACACATTAACTTAGAGAGTGTTAACGGTAACAAAAACAAAGTGAGAAAATCGAAATAAATCACTTAATTTAAGGTGGAAGATAAAATATTCAAATTACAACTTGATAGGAAGTTACGTAATTAAGACATAAAAGAAATACGATAGACTTTAAATAACTTTCTAGGTGTTTTTATTCTAAGCATCCTCACTCAAATTCCCCTGGATTAACCTGCAAAAATAAAATAGAAAAACAAGAAAACGAAGTACACAAAAATCAGTATAAACTGAGTAATTCGACCCCATTTCGTAAAATTCAATCATACAATCTATTAATTTAAAAGTATTTTAGAAAAAAACAATTTTGAATGTGAGAATGACATTTGTCTTTTTTTTTCATTGGATGATATTAATGGAATTGATTTATTTGCATTTTTTTGACTTTCTATATTTACACGTTTGCATTTTTGAAAAAGTTTATACATTAATGAATATAATAAATCATAATTATTCCAATTACAATGTTATATATAAATGTACAATTTAGAAAGTTATACTAAAAAAAATAAAAATGAAAATACACCGGTAGAAAATTATATTGCAAAATAAATTAATTTTATTACAATTATACTGCAATTCATTAAATTATTAGAAGTACATAATTGTCTTTTTTTCCAGCAATAGTTGTTAAAAACTTAAACCATAATAACAATTTTGAATTTTAGAAAAAAAGTAAAAAATATTGAACGAGATGATAATTATAGAAACAAATAAATTTATGCAAAAAAAATCAACCAACTTCAATCAGTGAGTGGGCAATCAGACTATCTTAGTTATACTAAATATAGTGCAATAAAAATCAATCAACTAAAAATATTCTCTGCTTTTTTGTAAATTAATTATTCCTTTATGAAAAATTAATTGGATTGACTATTTATCTCTTAGCTGCTCTTTCTCTTATAATTGTTACAGTACATTTTGTGTTGATTACTCATATTTGCTTTTTGATCTGGAACTACAGTATACTTTTGTAGTTTTGATTTTTCTTAATTTAACGGCCCATTATTTGCATTGTAAATTAAATATTTGTGCCTAATTTCAGGTTGCTCATGTCACGTTTCGGAGGTCTTTCAATGCTATCAATATTACATTCTTTGTTTTTGGGATGATATTTGATGAACATCAGCTTTTTTGTTAATTTTGGACAGAAAATTTAAGGTTATTTGGGTTATTTAACTAGCAAATGCTCCATGCATCCAGACGGTGGAATTCGTGCAAGTGATGGTGCGCATCATAAGGTAAGATCGTGATTTCGAATGAAACTTAGTAGTTTTTTAGGTTTTTTAAAATTTTTTTGCGGAATATTAGTTAATTTGGAGGATATGATGAACTGTGTTAGCTTTGGTAATGTCTCTGTAATTGTGGATTACTGGACCATCTTGACAATGGTACATCTCGAGTATTTTACACCAACAACAGAGGTCGTCTTTTACCAGTTGATATTGCACAAATATGACCTCTGAAACTATGTACTCTTCCGGTATGCCCATGCTTACATTGATAAAGGGCATAGCTATATATAAATTATAATTTTGTGATCCTTTACTTGTGTTTATTTTTTGTACATATGGGTTTTTTATCCACATTTTAAATGAAAATGATAAAGGGCACAGATATATAAAGGGCATATATATACACATTCCAACTTCCACTATGCAATACAAAGATATATAAATGGCACAGATATATAAATATGTAATGAAAATGAAAATTTTATTTATGTAATGATTTTAGCCGTAATGATTGAAGATATAGTAGAATCAAATGTATACTTATTGTAATAGTATATCTTCTCTATTTATTATAATTTAGTGCCAAGGAAATTTGACAATGCAATACAAATGCAAGTCTGATACAAACACGTACAAAAGTTGCATATAAATATATGTTTTTTTTTAAATGATTAGAGCAATCAAATAATTAAAACCGTACTACTGACAAAATTAGAAACTTATTTCTCTGTCAAAATAAATTATCATTATTTGATTGTTATATTGTTTTTAAAGTGATTATGATGAATTGTTATTTTTTGCTTTTTATGAGTTTTTCATGAATTACAGCCTTAAAGTTTTCTCGTTTTATGAATTACAGCCGCAAAGTTTTTTTTTATGAATTACAGCCACCAACTTTTGATTTTTCCTCACTTACGGCCAAGTGACCGGTTGACACCGTTGACCAGCTTATATGACCTTTGACTTTCTTTTTTCCTGATTTTTCCTTTTTTTTTGAGTTTTCTTTTTTCTTTTTCCTTTTTTTGATTTTATTACTTCATCCTCTTCACATCTTCATCCTCTCCCTCCTTCTTCTCCATCATCTTCATCCTCTTCCTCCTCCATTAAATTTCAAAGTCACCATTAATCTTCCAAGACCCAATTTCTCTCCAAAGTCCAAACCCTAGATTTTTTTCCTTTTTACAACAACCGTAATTTAATTCATCCATCCTCTTCATCATCTTCATCCTCTTTCTCCTTCTTCTTCATCATCTCCATCTCATTTCAATTAAAATTTCTGGGTTTATTTTTTTTAATTGACCCAAATCTTCCCCTTAAATTGACCTAAATCAGAAATCTTCAACATCTTCATCCCGTTTTACATAAACTTTCTACATTGATTTTTTAAATTAACCCAAAAATTCCCCTTAAATGCTCAATTTTGTATATTATGTTTCTGGGTTTGTTTAAAATTAAATTTGGTTTGTGGGATTTGTAAGAACGTGTAGAATGGGGTAATTTTGTTGTCATACTCAATTTTAAGGTCATTTTATGGTCTACTTTATTGAAAGTTTCTTTTTGCTGTAATTTCATGTTTGATCTGTGTTATATTCTTATATTTGATGATTTATCTTTCTGGGTTTTTTTAAAACCATAATTTAGTAAGTGGGTTTGTAAGAACTTGTACAATGGGGGTAATTTTGCTGCCATTTAACCATTTAACCATTTCATGGTCTACTTAAGTTCCTATCATGGGAGTTTTTTTTGCTGTAATTTCATGTTTGATCTGTGTAATCAACTTAATTTTGTTATATTTAATGATTTTTTTCTGGGTTTTTGATTACCCAAAGTCTGATCATTGGGATTTGTAAGAACTTGTAGAATGGGTAAATTTTGCTGCAAAAGTCAACTAGTTTGGTAGCAATAGTACACTTTTTTGAATGAATTTTGATGTTGGAGCATTTTATATTTCTGGGTAAGTTATGAATTTTTAAAACTTGCTTGATTTCTGATTTGGGTTAATTTAAAAAATCAATTCAGAAAGTTTATGTGAAATGGGATGAAGAAGATTTGAGTCAATTAAAAAAATAAGGGAAATTCCATGTGGTAACCCTGAGGTTTTGGGTTTTCCACGTGGTAACCAAAACTTTTAAAAAATCCACGCGGTAACCTTGAGGTTTACGTTAGTGTTCTATTGTGACCTTTTTGCACATAAAAACGATAGCAAACGTTAATTTCGAAGCTTTAGGGCTGTTTTACGCCTATTTATGCGACTCACCATTTCAAATGTCATCAGTTTCAACCTTTTCCCATAAAATAAACCCCAACTCTATCATTTTTCATCCAAATCATATATTTTCCCCTAAATCCAAATATGGTTGAGTTAGGGTTTATATTTTGGGAGAAAAAGGTTGAAACTGATAGCATTTGAAATGGTGAGTCGCATAAATAGGCATACAACAACCTTAAATCTTCGAAATTAGCGTTTGCTAACGTTTTCTTAACGTTTTATGTGCAAAAAGGTCATGGTGGAACAATTTGGTAAACCTCAGGGTTACCACATGGATTTTTTAAAAGTTTTGGTTACCACGTGGAAAACCCAAAACCTCAGGGTTACCATGTGGAATTTAAACCCAGAAATTTTAATTGAAATGGGATGGAGATGATGAAGAAAGAGGAAGAGGGTGAAGATGATGAAGAGGATGGAGGAATTAAATTAGGGTTCTTGTAAAGGGAAAATAAATCTAGGGTTTGGACTTTGGAGAGAAATTGGGTCTTTGAAGATTAATGGTGACTTGGAAAATTTAATGGAGGAGGAAGAGGATGAAGATGATGGAGAAGGAGGGAGAGGATGAAGATGTGAAGAGGATGAAGAATAAAATCAAAAAAAGGAAAAAAAAAAAAAAAAAAAAAAAAAAAAAAAAAAAAAAAAAAAAAAAAAAAACTCAATAAAAAGGAAAAATCAGGAAAAAAGAAAAGTCAAAGGTCATATAAGCTGGTCAAACGGTGTCAACCGGTCACTTGGCCGTAATTGAGGAAAAATCAAAAGTTGGTGGTTGTAATTCATAAAAAAAACTTTGCGACTGTAATTCATAAAACGAGAAAACTTTAAGGTTACATTCATAAAAAATCCTTTTTATATTACAAGGTAAGATGAGATGAAAGAGAGAGCTAGATAAGAATCATCTTTTACCATGATAAAAATAAATGAAGTATTAATGAAGAATTATATCAAATTGTATGGATAATTTTAAAAAAATTTTTACATATGTGACTATGATTAAAAAGTGTTAGAGTAAATTGTTTTAAATTTATTTAAGTGAGATTTATAGTTGTTCAGGAATAATGATAAGAATATATTGTCTGTTTCGATCACTCATGGAGTCCATTAATTGTGAATGCAAATATACAAATATTAGGTAGTAAATGGTTTTTGTGTTTGATGCGACCAAAATATAGTATCATAAAGGTTTTTGAGTTTACTGCGACTGACATACTGGCCACATTTATTGTGAAATCACTTGTATTGACAACTATATCCATTTCGCAACTATAACCAAAATCTTATTCTTCCACTATCCGTCCCAACATTATTTAATTTAGGAAAAATTATATAAAACTACCTAATCTATACACTCTTTTTTAAAAAACCACCTTATATAAAAATTTTTGGAAGAAACCACCTTACATAATACATTTCATTGCAAAAGACTACCTGTTACTCTATTTCGTCAGTTGACCGGCATGTTTAACGTTTGACCAGGTAGTCTTTTGCAAAGAAATGCATTATGTAAGGTGGTTTTTGCAAAGAAATGCATTATGCAAGGTAGTTTTTGCAAAGAAATGCATTATGTAAGGTAGTTTTTGCAAAAGCACATGCTGGTCAAGCGTTAAACATGTCGATCAACTGACGAAATAAAGTAACAGGTACTCTTTTGCCAAGAAATGCATTATGTAAGGTGGTTTTTTGCAAAAAAATTTATATAAGATGGTTTTTTTAAAAAAGAGTGTATAGATTAGGTGGTTTTATATAATTTTTCTACGATTTTGAAAA